>UCOJ01000974.1:0-51618 GCA_900474305.1 Cecidostiba fungosa | reverse complement strand
TAATCGAATATATCAAGTATTAAATATCTCTCAAAAACATCCGAAAATTCAAGTCTGTTTCATCGTACGGATCCACCCGAATAACTTCCAATTTCGCATATACAAATTAGTCTCATTAAAGCCCACAATAACAAACCCTCCCAAAAAAAGCAAAACAAACAATACACGACAGCCCCACGTAACCGCACAAATCAGCAGTCATCCTCGAAATTTGCAAACGCACGCAAAAGAAAAACCAACACAAAGGAATATAGGCGCCAGTGAGAGAACGATTATCGACGTGGGGTCTATCGCGCTGCTTGGCTGCATCAGAAAAGTGCAGACATGGGCGTGTGTGTAATGTCAACCTGCTGCAGTCAGTCGCGTCTCGCTCGGTCGACGACCACTACGAGAGACGATCGTTGTTATTATCGCGGGGGTGTATATTTAGCCGTTTTTACCGATGATGACCACACGACGTTGGTGGCCGCTCGCTGACAGAGACATTTACGAGGATGATATATACTGAGGCTGAGATTGCGAGGCTTGTGTGCAGCTTTGAGATTAGGGGTTGCTTTGATTGAGTTATTTTTTCTGATTTATCTTTGTGATGTAAATCATAAAAAGTGTGCGATGGCTATGATTACCAGGAAACGTAATGATGGTGTTTGTTCAACTTATGGAGAAGATATTTACCCCTACAGGTTAAAATAATTGATAAAAATTATTATTATTTTAGATTTGTTTTTAAGTTAGAAACGAACCCTTATCATCATCCTCATAAACACCTGCCAATCCAAGCACAGATAATAAATCATCTTCCACCTCATTTAGCGCACGCATTCCAAAAACCCTTTTTACCTCAAAATTAAATAGAAAAAAAAATCTAACGTCGACCTTGAATTCCGATCGAGTCCGCGATCTTGAAAAAGAAAACTTCCGGCTCGCGCAGTCACGTCGTCGCCGAAGGAAGCGAAGCGAATCCGAATCTCATTTGTCATTACCTGCGCGAGTATACTGCAGCCGACGACTTCAGCGAATCGAAAACTGCCGTGAGTAATCAGATTTCATACGTCGCGTAGCACGTGCTCAAGACTAGAGTATATACATATATACGACTGGACGGACGGACTCTGTGTGTAATCTCCGGATCTGCAAAATTGAATTATACTAAGCGTGTCCATGCCGTTTCTGTGGCTTTTCATTGTGTTCTTGCTGAGGAGAGGAGTGAAGGAGAGAAGCTTGCCTGGTAATCGTGAATTGCGCGAATGTTACGCACTTGGATTATTGTTCTGATGAAGGGGATGTACGTAATGTGTTGTGCCGGTTATTATATGAGTGAGTAGATTTTAGCGGCGATTTTTCTTTTAGGTTTACGGTCTTGGTGCTTTGGAAAATTTTTACTTTGTTTTTTATAGAAGCATGTATTTTAATTATGGATCGTAATCGAAAAGAGTGATTTCATCCATCACGCGTTTATTCGTTGCAATTATTCAGTGCAATTACGATCAAGATAGGTTTCATAAGAAGTGAATAAAAAAAATTCGTTAAGAAAAGACAACCGTCATCAAGCCGATTTTTTCTCATCGCAATCACGTTCACTTTAAAGCTTAATTCTCCCTCTGAAAAAAAACCAGCCAACCCCTCGAAGACACTTAAAATCGCTCCAGACAGCCAACCTCTCCAACAAAAACCAAAAAATCCCTCCCCCCATCACATACCTATTCTAACGAGCTTGGCGCGCGCGCATGAATTTCCATGAGCGCCGCACGTCCACTATACACACGCTCGGCTGCGGCTACGGCGCATCATCATCTATACCTCTCTCTCTCTCTAGCCAGTAGAATAACGCGCGTATATACGAGTTACGCATGCGTAAAGAGACTTATCATTATCCCCTGTAGGCCCCGGCCTTTAATGCTTGGTTTAGCACCAGGTTCAAGGGACTCGCCTCTCCGGACTGCCAAGTGGCTCCTCTTCTTCTTTTGTTTCCTGTGTCATGCTGCAGATGGTGGTCGAGCCGATATATATATATACCTGTATATACAACACTTCTTCCGCGAGGGCTGTCACGTGGACTTTTATTGTCGTGTCGCTCTCTCTCTCTTGCAGTTCTCTGAATAGGATACTATACCTATGGGTGTGAGCGATTGGAATGTATAGCTTTGCATAGCAAGTATTTATATGTGAGCTGTTTTACATTTTTGTCAAACGTAACGCGTTTCACCGTGCATTGATTCGATGCTTGTATTTCGTCAAATTTTACTTGGCTCTTTTGTAATGGGAGTTTCTCTGCAGATGGTTATTGAAGGCTGACCGACTGGCGTCAAGTGCATTTTTCGAACGCCTATATATACGTCATGTGGAACAAGCGCAACAGATGTGCAATATGCTGCCTGCCTGCCTGCGCCCAATTGCTTTCATAATTTAGAACCGGCTTGCGCGTCGAGTTTTAAAATATAATTTTACCGTGAATTAGTTTGGATCTGTATCGGAATTAAAATATTCCTTTTCAGCGCCGTGTGTCGTAAAAGCTGTAGTTGCGCAACGCTCGCACTTTAAAAAAAGAACTATATATATACAAACCGCAGACTGAAATTTTACTAATAGTTCATTTTGACGTTTTATCACTCGCCGAGAGGAGAGTGTAGAAAAAGGTTAATGAGTTTTCGAAATAGCAATAAATGCTACCTAACGACCATCCATTGAAAACTCATTATACCTGAGCACACGCATCAACTTCGCAATTCTCATTCTCGAAACAATATAATATTCTCAATATGCATTCAAACACACACACACGCGCATTTTGTAACGTACTTTATTTTTTATTCTTAGTCCGCCTACCGTTTGTGTGTAACGACACATTTTCACCGGTCCTCCTCTTTATTATATTGTCGCCATTATTCTTGACGCTTTTGTCCCCCGACTTTTCATTTTGATTCTGCATACACACGAAATTCGATCCAAAGGGTTTAGGGAGTACCTTTTTCGTATATACACTTTAGACGTGAATCATCGGCACGTCTTTGTATAACGGAAGGAAGAGGTGCGGGTTTCTTGCGTAAAAATATTTTATGAAACCTCTGCATCAGCGATGCGTAATTTATGGTAATGCGTCGACAGTTTAATTTTTTTTCCCTGCAGCACGCTCTCATTGTTCGTTAAAATTTACAAAATGAGACTGAAGTCGCGCTATTTGTTGGTCCCGCTATAGAGCTGCCTTGATGATGATGATGCATGAATATTAATGAAATAACAATTTAACTGTACACCACACCGCCGAGTACGTGTTTATCTAAAATTAAAAGCTTATCTTCCGGAATTTTTAGGGTTACTTTATGTATTCTAGAAGCTTATATTGGTGCGTATAAAGAAATCCGTAAAACAGGAAACGATGGGATATTGCAGCTATTTGCATGAATTTTGCATTCGCGAAGGATGACGCTATATACGATCAATTAAACTTTAACTATCCGGATGTGCATACGGTGTGTATATAGATATAACAATTCCAGTGTCATTGAATCAGCGCTAATATTAAAAGTTATATCCAAGGCAAAACTGGATCCTTGATTTGCACGTAGCCTCAATCAATATACTATATGCACATTACAGCATCAACTTTAAAAAAAAAACTTCGTTTCTTATTAACGTCTATAATACTGATGAGAACGAATGATGATTTACACATATACAATCATGCAGTAGGTAAAGCAGATAACGGCACCTGCACGCACTCAGGTGACACATATACCGACTGCGATTCCTGCATTATCCACCTCCAGTCTGATGCTAAACCTTTCGCTACATCAGCAGCAACAAACTCACATTTTCAATGAAAAAACACATCGACTTCTTTCTCCCATCAGCTTTTCTCGCATATAAATACAGGTCTCTCGTTGCAAATAGGCGTGTGCAGACGTCAGTCCAGGTGTCATTCATTCATCTCCGCCTCTTCTGATGCTGTCAATCGGAATGCCAGACTTGTTCGTCGTCTCTTTCATAATTTTTCTTCCGTCATACTTACGTTCAACCCTTGCGTAATCCACGTAAGAGTTTATACACCGATTTTTATTTTCTTCAGGTGGCACGTTCGCGTCGAACGAGATCGAAAGTGTCTTTATACGTATAGTCCACGTGTATATACGTAAAAGTGGAGTAGTTTGGTCGACATCACGCGCGCGCGTGAAGACGGGAACTGAATTTTTTATACGTCGGCGTTTGATGATGGGGTTACGTGTATACGAAGACGTAATCAGCGTTGGGATTGGGTTTGAATGATAATAGAAGGTGTCTTTGGTTGGCAAATTATTCTGATTAACGACGGAGCCTATTCTCTGACACGTGTCATTTCTCATGCCCCAGACGATTTACGACTTTTGTTTTTGCGTCTGGACAGACTTATTTACTGTCCGAGACTTTACGATTGTGGCTGAGGAGAGTAACAGCTCAATTCTCTCGTCAAAATACGAGCCTGCGTATAATAATACCCCTGTAATCTCGAAATTAATCTTCAATTCAATTAGGAGAAACTCAACCGATTTCCCAAAACGATCTCATTCACAGCGGTATGGCAAGACAAACAAACCTAACGCCTCGTAAATCTCACACGACGACTATAACGACGAGTGCAAAATTATAAGAATACGTATATGACGAGTCGAGAAATGAGCACACAACACACTGACATGAATAACACCGCCTCAGTACGTGTATATATATACCTACCGGAGCGACATTATCTTGTTCGGGATAACGAGATGTCACTCGTTCGGGATAACAAGGTTTTTTTTCTTGTTCGAGAGAGCGAGAGATTAAAAATCAAGCGCCGCGTGGAAATCTGTAATTAATCTGATGAAAGAAAGTGTGGATTCACTGCGTCCCGATTTCCAATCACACATCTCAATTGCCGATCGATCCTGACACCGTCATTCATCATGTATCGAAATTACATCCGATTTCCAACCGATCTATCCCCTCTGATATGTGAGCAGATCGAAAAAAAAAAACAAAGCCATGAATCACTGCACCAAAGCTTCTTCTTCTTCAACTTCCTAAAATTAGATCGGTACCGATCCATCAGTCATTACGAAATAAATCAATCCCAACAAGGTACAACCATACCATTCCCAAGTGAGATGGATTCCTGTCTCTCGTGGTAATTTTTCGAAAGTCCCGCCACTGGAATGTGATCACACCGGCTCTCGGCTATGCGCATTTCTATATTAGACGCCGACGGTGGTAGCTTATACCTATACACGGGAGTGGCGACAATATTATCTCTCGGTTGGTGAAAGGCGCGCGCGAGACTCGCGATTTTAGATGCTTTTGAGATGTGGTATTGGGTTTAATCGTGGCGGCAGTTTTCCTTTCTGGATTTCCGGTTTGGATATATTTGCCTCGAGACTGGTTATATCGATAGGGGAGCTGGTATTATGGCTGACGGCGAAAATGAAAAGGAAAATTGATGGGTGTTTTGATAAGGATATTATTGTGTAATGGATATAATGGGTATATTGCACTTTTTGATGCTGAGATATGTTTGTGTGTGTGTCTGTGTTATTGTTTATTAATCTACTTTTTTCTCTGTTTTGTTGCAGGTGAGTTTCGAAAGGTTGTTTATCTATGCTAACAAAACCTTCGCCACGTAAGTCAAATCATATTGTCTAGTAGAAAATTTCTCTGAAAAAACTGAATTATTTAAATACACGTATAAATTTAATACACGTATAAATTCTCAAGGAGAAAACAAAGTTTCATTATTATCAAAGTTATTCAAATTGCCGTCTGTATATACCATCGCGCATAAATATTTATGCCGGTATTTATATATACTTGCGGCAACGCTTTTACCCAAGAGCTGCCTTCGTACAAATCAATTATACATTGTTTCTTATTATACCTCCTTTCAATTTTTCGTAAGCCGCAATACACACACTACTACTCCATTCATATATTATTATACAGAAAAAAATAGGAGAAAAAAAAATGATTCGCGGACGCGGTCAACGCTCGTAAAAGGTGTCGTGTAATTTTATGCGTTATTCGCAATGGTGAAGAGAGTTGCGTGAACGTATAGACGACGGAAAAGCGGAATTTCAAAGCGATTTCGAATCCGTTGGCCTGGAAAATGGCCAGGCCATGTTTCTATTAAGGCGACGATAAAAGTTTTCGCAATAAGGTATTTGGAAAAGTGAACGACTATTACTCTTATGTTTTATACATGTGGGAGTTACTGCGCGCGCGGCTTTGCATTTCGATGGGCGGCGATATTGTTATTAGCGAATTTCAGTTTCCTTTTGAGGTATAAAATCTCAGTATAATTGATTTTAAAAAGTATATACATAAATTCATATTTCACTTTTAAATCCAGTCGAATTATCGTTAATTGGATCGAATTAACACGTCCGAGGAAAAGTGGCACGAAAAAAAAACAACAACAAAAGAAACGCCGCTTATAATATATATCCTTCGTGAATGAAAAGTTTCTCTCTAATTCTCGATACGATTATATGTATACGTGCAGGTATTATATGAACTAACTACTCTTACGTTAGGAAAATCATCCTTAGAAAATTCATAATGAATAATACTTTCACTATATTGAAGAATTCGAAGATCTCGATAGACCGATCGCATGAGCTACTTTATACTGCCGACTTACATGTGATGGAAAATGCACTAATCACGCACTTGTTGCTGTGTTGTACAAAAAGAGGGAAAGCCGGAGTAGATTTGACTTGTATCGTTGCATCAATTGCACAATCATCGTGTGCATAATATATATAAAAAATTTTACCTAATGATTTTTCGATGCAAAATGAAAGTATATGTAATAACGTTATTCGTTGAGATGATCGATGGCTGAGGAGTTTAAAAGGTAGTAAAAGTAATGCGCCGAACGTGAAACTCAAGAGCGATTTTCATGGTTGAAAAATGATAATTCAAAAATTGCCGACACGAGGTCGTAAAAAAATCTGGAATTTTGAACATATTAGTGTATATACATACGGTACACGAAAATCTGGAACGGCCGCAAGCCGGTGATTTTCGAAAATAGCAAACGTATATATTGGCTAAAATGATTGTACCGTAATTACTATTGAGATCTCCCTGGGTTCCGAGTGAGCGAGAGGCGCAACGTATTTTGTACTCGAAATTATGGTTATTATCTCTAAAACGGTACGAAATTTTCTGAGAGAGAACACAGCGCAGTAATGAATCTAGTTCGGAGTATGTGGAGTTGTAATACGGAAAAACAAGTTAATAACGGTTCTTAACAATCAACCGATCAGGCTTTTTCGGCTAATTCTTTTATGCTGGTTGGTCAGTTTATTTGTTTGTGCATCGATCGACGTAACAGAAAAACTTATGCAGTCTCGTGCAAAATATTCCGGTAAGAATTAGCAGAATAATTTCCCACGAAATTACACAATCCGAAATTCACAACAACAAAAAAAGCCTATTATATACAGTTATCACTCTCTCGACGAACCGATTTCGCAAAACGAATCCGATCATCATCATCATAATCATCAGCATCCAGGAAGAAAATTCCAACTCCAGCCACACATATAGGAAGTGAATAACCCTTCGATCCCGGCAAATAAAAACATCGTAGTATACCAGCAGCATCATCCTCTACACACTGCATACCTTAGCCTCTCTTACACACTGCACCTGCTGTCCCGCTAAAGAGGATAAAAAAAAGCGACGAGCATGTATACACACATACACTTGGCTAGAGAACGAAAGAGAGAAAAACGGAGCAGGATGTGTGTGCGTGTCTTTCTCTTTGACTCGATCCCCACTACTATACAACAACTACCGGCGCGGCGGCGGCGGCGTTCCTTCTTTTTCGTCGAGCTCTCTCAACTCTCTTCCCCGACGCGCTTCTCTCACCAGTGCGACCAGAGCCGAGCTGTGAGCTCCACTTTTCCGTGCAGCAGTAGCGCATCGTGGTGTGCTGCGATTATTATATTGCTTCACCTTGTGTGAGTTTTGTTGTGCGAAAAGTTGGCGTGTATGTTATATCGTATATGTACTCAATTGCGAAAGATATCGAGGTTTGTTGTGCCGAGTGCGCGAATAATGTTATAACCGATTTTTTTTTTTTTTGTAACTTAAAAGATCGGTAGTGGAGTCTTTTGTGTGCTCTTTTTTTTCTTGGTCTATATGACGTGACGGTAGTGATTTGTTGATTTTAGAGGAAAAATCGGTAAGAAGATCGGTATAGAGATTTTCCCGATTTTCTGGAAAATCGCGTCGGCGGATTGTTCTCCAACGGTACTTTCATCGATTTCTCGGGAAGACCGGTTCTTTTCTTCGGTGACCGGCATCACACATACACACACACACACACACGTGTATATAGTCAACACCAGCACAAATAAACTACATCACCTGCCGAACATCATCGACACACCGAAACTGTACAGCGACTTTACAGTTGTTAACCCAGAGATCGAGAGAAGCGTCTCTCGATTTTCATTAAAAATAAAAAATAATACAGCGAAACTTTCGACGAATCATCTCCGAATAAATTTTCATTAGAAAACGAGGCTACTACAGCTTCTTTTTACGATCGAATAATAAAACTTCACTTTTGCTTCTCACCCGCAGGACTTTCCATTTTTTATATTGTAGACTCGCCGATTGTAATCATTCGCTGCTGTATCTCGTGTCATTTAGACCAAAATAAAATCAAGCTTCACACAGAGAACTGAAATAAATAAAGAGAAAACGCTCCCTTCGAGCGCAGAGAAGCGCCGTCGTTTCGTCGAAGCGATTCCCTTGGCGAACAACACAACAGAGCACAAAACGCCGCAATAAAGCATTCTTCTGCTGCTTCTGCCACCGCAAGAAGGTATATACCTCCGACGAGCCACATTTCCGGTTGTTCTGTGGCTACACACACACACAAGTCCGACGAGGGTCACGCTCCAAGGGCAAGGAAGCTTCGAGCCTGATTGGATATTCCCGCGATGCTGATACTGCCGGATATCAAGCTCCAGGTATATACACGTGTGTTAGTTAATACAGTTTTCTTTTTTTCTTTTGCAAAGATCTCGTGTGTAGAGAGACGGGACTTGAAATACTCGATCCGCACGAACGAGTTGTCTGGATGAAATAGTGTGGGACGTGTATGCGAGAGGGGATATCAATGAAGGATTTGGATCTTGATAGGATATAAATAGCGTGTGAATAAAACATTTTCAGTATATAGGTACTTTTAAAATTGTCGTCATATCCCGTTATAAAATTCCCTTCACTCGCCTGCTATACGTATACATCATGTACGCACTGTTTACGTATGTTAATCGCTACCATATACGCTCGATCATCTAGACAACCGTATTACGAATAGTTTCCTCTTTCTTGAACTACTGCCTGAGATCGTATAGATAAAGCGAGATATATTTAAATAACTGTATCAGCTGATGTAGTCTGTGTAAAATTAAAAAAAAAAAAATTGTTAAAAGGCTCTGGAAAATCAACCCTCATGTGTGTACCTATAATATAATGGAATTCGAAGCGCGCGCGCTTCGCAGCCGTTTATCGCACAGGCGCTTGAAAACATATCCGTATATATAGCTTACACATGCCATCATCAACAACACAACGGCTGCGGGCACCGTTACGCGCGTATAATTAATGCGAGCCAGACATTGATTGCAAATTTTTTTTTCCCTGCGATAGAACACATACACCACGCCGTACTTTGAAATTCTCCCGCTTCCTCGTTCATTTTTTTCATTTTTTATGGGACGTAGTAGTTGATGCGCTGGATTGTGTCCAAAATGTCGGATTGTTCGTTCCTTCTTTTTATGGGATATGTCGAGGATGGACGGGGAGATGAGATAAGGAGTTTTTCTCATGTGTATAATACTGTGGACGAGGATGTGTTAAGAGTTTAATTAATTTCGTTGTTCTTTTTTTCTTTTCTTTCGGGTCTACTGGGGGAAGCAGGCACATGATGATCTCGATGTTTGAGCTGTGAATGCTATATATGGGAATTTTTTTCGAAGTAGCGTTACTTTTATGAATTTAATTGCCGGTGTGCTGCGAATTGTTGGAGATTCAGACATATTATAGCTTGGTTTAAAGAAAATTACGTCTGCGTTGAAGAAGACATTCTTTTTTATTGCTCAATTTAGAATGATTTATAATAATGAAATTTTTGAATTTTTAGCTTGGTCTTGTTTCATAAGTACCAGATTTTTTGGCTAATATATAATTAGTTAATTATGCTATTATCACATTATTATAAAAATTAATATATTTGCATAAGACCATTACGTTCTGTTAAAGCGCCAACTCCAAAGTTTACATTTTCACCACAGATATTCATCAATCAAGAAAAACCTATTATACCTTTTCCTACCAGATCATTATTGAAGTATAATATACTGATACACTACATTACTCCAAGTCGAAACGAAAGCGCACGACATCCTTCACACATGCGTCGTCATCCACATAATACCATCTCCCACCGAAAAAGGAGAAAAAGAAATCATCCGTAGGAAAAGTCACCGACTCTCTTCTCTCAGGTCCCGGAAAAGTTCTTTGTTCGACCGCGCGCGCATTACAGCCTTGATTACGTACGAAGCGGCAGCAACGGCGGTGTTTGCACGCATCGCTTGACATAAGTATAGGTGTATGACCGGCGGAAGCGAGACGAAGGAGAGAGAGAAAAAAAAACCGTAATTCAGCGGGCGTTCCGTAAAAAGAGAAGGAAAAAAGAGCGCCACGCGACGCAGCTTGCAATCTTCTTGGATCTCATTTTTTTTTCTAGCTTGATTTGTGAGGGAGTCTTCGTTTTTTTTTTTTGGATGATGTAGAATAGCCAAAAGTCAATTTCGTTTGCGTATATGGTAATTTCAGTCAACGAGAAGCACGTGTATAACGAGAGAAGATTTATACCCTCAATTTTCTTCACAGTTGCACGAAAAAATAACGCGGAAACGAAACAAAGATCAAAATAATGCAAATACACCAGAAGAGGAAAAAACGAAGGAAAGACGTAAGCGCCATGATTAGCGTGCGTTCGCTCGTGACATTTGTTTAATATACTCGCGACGACGCGAACGTTGCGTCACGCCGCGACGTTACGCTCAACTACGAGCTTACAGTAGTAGTAACCACTGCTTTCTAGGCAATTTTTTTACGACCATCGTGTGTGTCATCGCCGATTTATTTTGCGCGTTTTGCAATACACAACAATTGCACTGGACGTCCATTAAATTTCTTTTTTTTTTCTTCTTTTCCTCCCCATAAGAGTTATACAAGATATACTCCGTTAATATCAGCCGTCCGTTACGCAGTAGCTGCATAGTTATTACATTAGCGATAAATCGAGAAACACGGAGAGAGATTCGTTTTGAAATCGTGTAATTTGCGAGAGTTTCAAAATTGCTCGGTTCCGTGTGTTATTAATCCATAAGCGGAGCGATCGATTCCAATGACTTTCTGGCGCATATCCGTCAACGCCGACGACTTCTTTTTTTTCCTTCTCTCTCTCCTGCACAGTTTCACCCGATATCTTATTTACCGATCGCAACCGATTTCGCGAAAGTACAAGTGACGATTAATCGGCTTACCTCTCGTCAATCACTTTTCGCAGGAGAGAGAGAAAGGTGCGCGTTATATTAAATTTCAAAAGTAACTCTCGCGCGGGAGCTTTTGCATATGTGCGTATGATAATAACACGTCTTTATATGGAAAACGAAATTTTCGAGATTCGACCGATCGATAAATCTCTGACAGCCTTCATTATTTGAAGCCATTATTGAGGAAGGATCTGATAATCCGCGGTGAAATTAAATATTGAAATTTGCGCGTACTCGAAGAAACTCATTTTTATTGTTGTTGTGCACAACGCAATTAACAAAAGTGTCGATCTTATCTCTGAGCTATAGGCACAAAACTCTTGTAGGTATACGCTATATAGTGTATACTCGTATATAGAGGCTGTTGCATAAATCACGAAGCAGCTCCTCGGTCAGTCTTAATTAAAAGCGAGATAAAATTAAAGTAGAAAAGAAAAAAGATATGGAAGACGAGCCAACTATTTTAAGACGATTATATTATACGATAGACACAGACCACGTGTGTATAATAAGTATATACCCATAGGGCTCTTATTAATATTATCTCAGCTCATCGCTCTTCCCCGGCAGATCGTGTTCGCGTATTATATACACAAGCATCGCGTTATACATACATCACGTATCACTATACACCTCGTGTTTGTATATACCTGTGCCTAGGATATAAGGTGATAAATAATGCATCACAGTAGCTAGCAACAACGATGCGGAAGAGCTGTGTGCACCGTTGAACCAATTTTCTCCTGTTTGTTCCTTATTCCTTTTTTTTCTCTCCGCACGGGCTCATGTGAGCTGAAAATTATTTTTCATCTTCGAAGCTTATTCATGAGGATTTTCCTTTGTGCTGCACCGAGAATTGATATTTATATACTATAAGGAGTATGTGCACTTTAACGAACTGAATTAGCGATCAAATGTATGTGCGACATGTGCGCACGCGCGCGCAGGCTTGCGGAGAGTTAATTGGAAGTGGTATATAATGGTGTTTTTAATGGGCTTTTCGCCGAGAGAGTGAGCGCTTTGAACTTGAACTTGTGGTGAGAAATGGGTTTGATTGAATCGGAGACTACTACTGCTGAGTCGAGTGAGAAACACAAATTAAATTGAGAAAACAAATCACACATGAGTTTGACATAGAGTAATAGTAGTTTGCATTTAGCAAGTTTAGCGAATTTGTATCGGTAAGAATCTAAAATATTTCTAATCACCTTTCACTGTATAAGACGCCTAATTGAATTATCTCAGCGTTTCCCAAGACCGCGAACAATAAAATCGGCAAGAAATCGGTAAGAATACAAAGTATCTAAAACATTTCCAAACATCCGCGAAACAAGCTGCATATATTCGCATTTACTGAAACCTCACCTTTCACCATAAAGCACCTAACTGAATTATCCATTCAGATTCGCGCAACTTACATATATACGAATCGGTATAGCATCGTTTCCCAAGCTCGAGGAACAATATAAAATCGTCGCCTCCGGCTGTATGAAATCAAATTTCCATCTCGATTTCGTGTCGTTAATCAGACTGTGGAGTATATATAGCGGCAGACGATCGGATCGTGGATGAAGCTTTGGGAAAAAAAGAGAAATCTGCATGATCGGTTGCGGCCATCGTTGTCCCTCCGGCGAGCAGCGGTTTCTCTTACAGCCTCGTGGTCTGCTCTCGTCTCTCGTGCAAGTGACAAGTGTCCGCGAGTCAGCTCTTGTGTCCGGTGAAATCGAAAATCACCTTCCTGAGAGTTGAGTTGTGTGAGAGAGAGGTTTGTGTGTATATATGGCAGGAGAGTCCAGGAGGAAGTTTGCAGGTCACTGATCTCTTTGAGTCTACAAATATTGAAGAGTGAGATTAGGATGACAGTTTTTCAGTGAATTGTTTTGATACTGTTGTCATGGTTTTTTAGCTTTGAGAATAATAAAATTAATGCGTTACTGAAATTGTTTTATTGATTTACATCAACGTTCTAATGAATGCTTGGTTCGTGTCATAAAAAGCAATTGTTTTATGGTGGCGTGCTTAATCGAATAACTACTCAATGCATTTGCATTTCAGTCGATGAAACGTATTGGAGAACGAACATATTTGACGCAAAAAAAGTCTTGAAAATGAATTTGAGGTACATTGTATCCAGCATATTATGTACATTTGTAATCAGCGCAGTTGACAGTAAGATTGACATAGTGAGACTATTATCCAAACACGTAGAAAAGTATGTAATATTAATGATTAATTTACCTAAGGCGATGTCACCCACATCCCTGAAAATCGTTCAAGAATTAACGAACTTTTTTCCGTTAACAATCATAAACGTAGAAGAATTAGTGAATGAAGATGATGAAATAATCTCGTATAATATCGAAGGGTCTGTATCATTGATACCGCAGTTACAGATTTTAAAAGTTGTGATTATTGATAATGAAGCTAACGAAAAAAATGTAACTCGTTTACTCGTCGATAATATACTTTTCTTAAACAACCACAGTTATGAAATATCTGGTCGCAAGTGCCTCGTAATTCTCATGTGTAAAATAAGTAACAAAGAAATCTTTGAATTTTTAAAGTTCGGTTGGGGATATAAATTTTTACACCTTACGGTAATTGAGATAGTTCAACATGATTCATGGAAAAATAAGAACAAACAATTTGCTCCACTTGATGACTTTAGCATATTCATACACTATTTTAATCCTTTTAACAGTACGTATAGTACAACGAATTTTTCAAATCCAAAAATTGATCTATTTCCTGATAAACTACAGAACCTCTATGGATTTTCATTGACTGCAGTAGTGCAAGAAGTTGTTCCTTTCGTCGTAAAGAAAGAAGATCCAGTTGAAGATAACGTGCTAAATTCTCTATACGGCACCGACGTTACAATAACTCAAGTATTTGCAAAATTTTTAAACTACACAGCAAACGTAACCTCCTTGGATGCAAAAAGACAGCTTGAAAAATATGATCACACCGATACCGATTACGTAATAAATTTGTTTTGCGTCACCGCGTCAGAAAACCTGTCATCGCAATCATCATTTGAAGTAGGAACTTTATTATATCCTGCAGACGTTCGCGTAGTCGTTAAACTGTACTTTTTTAGCGTATCAAGGATGTCATTAGATTTACTAATGGCAATGACAATTACAATCGTATTTTTACGTACGGCAAGTTTACTTTTGCGAAAGAAGTCTGATAAAAAAGTGTGGTCTACGATGAAAATAATAAAAGTACTGATAGGTCAAACCGATAAAATACCTCGAACAAATGCCGATCGCATCTTTTTATCCAGTTTGCTTTTTCTAAATTTTACAATCATGGCAGACATCACAACGCAATTGCTCAATTCTTGCTACAACTCTAAAGAAGTTATGAACATCTATTCTTTGAAAGACCTGGACGATTCAGGAATTGTTTTTCGCATAAGCAAAGGCTCGATGGAAGCCAATAGAAAACTTAAATTCAAGAATGCATTGCTGATGGATACATTTGGTGGAACTGAAGAATGTTTGGCACACTTGATAGACGAAGGTTATAAAGACGTTCAAGGTTGCGAGGTTACACATAATCTAGCGCTCTTCATGAAGGATATCTATAAAAGTCATCCTGATTGGATCTTAGAAGTGGTGCATCAGCCTATAAGTACTGGTTGGGTATCGCTGATGTATTCGAAAAGGACACCCTATCAAAGACGTTTCGACAAGTTGTTGCGTCGAATGTTCGAGTCAGGATTGATTAATTTTTGGAACGACGAATCATTTAGAAAATACGTTACTTCGCGCGAAGACATCTTCAAAGTGGAGATTATGAGATCGGAGGATAACAATATTTACAGCAGCGTGTACAAAGATCCATGGCAAAATAAATTTTTTTACAATTTCGTAATCGCGCAATCCTTTTCCCTACTGGTATTCCTGTGTGAAATAATTTGGTCTACGTTTGCAAACTATATAAGAATCGCAAAGTAGTTTGATCAGAGTGATTTGTATATTATTTATTGTATAATACAAATATTCAATAAAACAAATGAAAAAAAAAATCTCAAAAACGCCAATAAAACAAAAATCACTTAACATCCCCACATACTGCGTCGTAAAAATTCCGCGGCGCAGAAGTCGATCCTCAAAGAATCCCTAAGCACCGGGCATCAGCTCCCATCAAGAAGTCCTCTCTCTTTCTCTCCAAGAAAGCGGCAAAGAAGGAAGAAGTCGGCTCGTAATTGCGGAAGCCATCGGCGGCGTCATCGCCGCTGCTGCTCTCCTCTACCGATTGCATATAAATCGGTAGAGCGCTCGCTCGATAACTCAGCTCTCTGTGCGAGAGCGGGACAGCGGATTCTCATTATAGACGTTGATGTAGTGGCCGCAGGCCGCTTTAATCCCTTTTCCGCGGCATTCTTGCGGTATACACATATAGAAGAGACGCCGTTGTTGGTTTATTTTATTTTGCCAGTGGTCGTTGAAGGGTTTAGGAAGCCCTAGAGATAAGGCGATTGGCATTGTTTCTTCTTCTTTTTTTTCTTGGGGGTCTACGTAGGAGTTTTACGTCGTCTTTTCTTTCTGATTTAATTGAAGGGGATGGACTCCGCGCGAGAGGGAGAGGAATTGTTATAGGGTGATTTATTGACTGGTGGTGATCGTTACCGACCGAGTGATTGGTATAATCGATCGAGACTCGATAGAAAGTCGCGAATGTGCGCTTAGAGTGCATTAGCTTTTAATAAGCTAATAGAAGAAGTTATATATTTATAAGCCTTATTACTTTAGAATAGCCTTTTTATTGCGTTTTATACATTCAGTGTTTCTAAACTAACCTTTTCATTGTTCTTTTTGTTCCAGGTACGTAAACACGTCTGCCTTCAATTCTAACACAATTCTGTACACGTAAGTCCTATTAAAAAATTCTACGTGTCGTTTTTACGAATTTCCATTTATTTATGCATCGATCGTTGCATCATCTATTACCGATTTCAATCTGGAATCATAACGTCAAACCAGAAGTATCGTTAAAAAAAAAGAAACCTCCTAATTCACAACAATTGAACAATCGCCCCCAGAAGTAACTTAGAGCGTCCACTCAGCAGAAAATCCCCGAACGCGAATTTATGAAACAGAACAACAAACCGAGTAGCATTCCCGGAATCACCTCACCTGCCGGCGCGCGGTCAGTTCCACTGCACTTTTACCTCCTTTTGCATCCTTTCCATTTCCCGCTCGCGCGCGCGCGCGGTTGTTTACGCAATTCCACGGTATACTATATAGCTTGGAAACTGCTAGACCCGACAAAATTGTCCCTTTCCCGCGAGAATTCCGAGCGTTTTCCGGGCAGGCAAAAGTCCAGAACGAAGGACTCGTTAGCCGAGTGGAACTGCGAAAGGTGATTATATAGTGTTCGAGCGAGTATTTGAAGAAAAAAATGGATCGGAGCGAGATAAACGAGTTTTTAGTGGGATTAATCGCGTTTTTTCGCTGTGGATATCACGTTTTAGTCTCTGACCTTTTCCGGACTGATAGTTACGCGGGCAATTAGTCGGTTTGGCTTTTTGCGCCGTTTCATACAGGCGTGACGCGTTCGTGAGCCTAATTAACATCAAGTGGGACCTTAGAATTGTACTTTTTTCTATTAAAAGAAGAAGAAAAAAAGATTTATTCTAAAATCTATTCATAACACGCCTCTCCGCAGTGTTGACATAATTAACTGCATTACATAATCACTTTGCACATCCGGTCGTCAGTCGCAATACAATGACCCCCGCGGTGATGTAAGAATCATTAATCGCCTCTATACTAATTGTTTATCAAAAGCCTTCGAACAAAAAAGCAATCCGGATCAATGGCATAAAGAAGAAGTAGAAAACAGTGAAGCAGCCGGCAATTAAATCGAAGGCAGACTGTATAATACACACGGTGTCGTCGATCCCTATACAGTTTCTCAGAGGCTTCTCTCCGAGAATCGCAGAACAATGCGTTAAGTTCTCAAGCTGCAGAAGACACATCGACTCGGGGAAAAAAAGAAGTGAAATATACGCACACGCGTTATTCGTACACGTAATTACAGACGCGACTGCGTGGCTGCAATTTTGTATCGGGTTGTGTCGGTGCATTATGTTGTTATTAGTTTCTCCCTGTGTTGTTGCTATACTGTATAGTGATGGAAAAGATGACCTGTTTTCTTTATTGCGTGAAACGCGCGTTCGTTTTGTTAATTTTAAGCTCTGAGATATATTGTTTGGCCTGATTCTTTGTCGAGATGAACAGAGAGGTTGAATGGATTCTACGTTTGTTTGAGCTGCAATTACTTTTGTCAATTGAAAACTACCGACACACATGCAGCTCAGAAGCTACAGGGATATACCGTTATACGATTAGAAGCGAACCTTTTTTCTCGTTATTGTACTCCGATTTCTTTGCGGTTGGCATTGTGTCCTATACAGCGCAACATCAATCAAGAGTGAAGAAAAAGAAATATATAAAAACAATGCGACTGTTACTTACGACCGGATACATCAGGGATGAAGATGGAAGTGACTGGATCTTCTAGAACAATTAAGAGCATGGGAAGTACAGTGAATTGGTAGATCACGAAAATTTCGTGATTAAACAAGAAGAACGGGAAAATTGAGTAACCGCGACTTCATTCTTCACAGTGACTAAGTTTGATGTAATACAATTCACTAATCAATTAACGTTACACCTCTGTATACCAGATTCTTATCTAGATCCATAATTGCCGGTTCTATATAATGATGAAACTGTAAACACACGGGTCGTACCAGCATGATTCATCGCAATTCGCGCTGTTAATAAATTTCAGTATAATAATACAACAACACTCGTTGCTCAAAACTGCAACGTATCGCAACTTTGTTCTCACCGCGTGAAATTCAGAGAAAAGACAATGCCCTCGTCATATTCTCATCGTCGTAGGTGACAAGAACCGAAAAACGCGTTATAGTCTTGCAAAAAAAAGACGCATCGGTATATCCCTGCAATTACTACCTACAGCAGGTCGACGCCTATGGGGGCCAGTAGCCATTAGTTTTCTTACCCGTCACGGCACAGTGCATTATGCAAAGGCCGCGAGCGAAAGAGGGGAAATAATGGGTTTTTTAAGGCGCTCGCGCGTGAGGTGTATAGCTGCTGCAGGAGTGAAGTCAGTATAGTGTCTGTGTCACTGGCCTTTTTAATCGGGGATAAGGTCGGATCACGCGGGTATGGACTGTGACGAAGACGTCTCTCTCTCTCTTCTAGATCGTCCATTCAGAGGATCAAGGTGTATACTTTTCAGACTGACACTAATGGAACATGCAAATTTTTCGTTTGGTAATATCCTACGGCTTTTAATGGCCGGGATGTATATTAAAGGAGATGTGAAAATTAATTTACGGTTATGGGAAGTTTATATCAATCGGTCGAGTAAATACAAAGTATACAATTTATATGCAAGCTATGCCTGCGAATTAAACTATTTTCATCGAGATTTACTGCGGTGATATTAGTTTTTGGGTCGCGGTTTATTACCGATCTCTCTCCCTTGAAAAGCCGTTTCCCCATAAAACTGGAGCATCGCTATTTATCCTCTATTCTGCATAAACACATACACTTTGGATCTCTCGACAAGGTCGCTCCTGATCGTCGTCACCTCTTAAAATCCTATAATTAACCGAGCACACGCTCTTCTTACCCGCTCTCAAATTACAGCGATTAGTAGTCCACATGCACTTATATACCTGATGCGGGGAGCGAGTCACTCGATAATTGCGTCGCGTTCACAAGTGGGTCAAAAACGTTCCACACACGCGTCGTAGATCAGTCGAAAAAAGATGAGCAAAATCGTCTGTATGCAAAAGCTTCGCTATTTAATCTTATTAGTCCATCTGGACTGCGAAAGATCGGTATATAGGGAGGAGATCGGTATTAACCGGTAGTAAAAATCCTTATCTGCCGATCGTCGTGCTTCACTAGTCGCACAGCTGGAGATCAATATTTAGATGTGACTGCCTCTTCATTTTCATTCCTGCGGACTTGATTTAATGCGCGAGAGACCGGGTGAATTATAACGAGATCGGTATAGAAAAGTACGGACATTAGAAACCGCGTAGTTGACGTCAGTATATATTATCAGGTGCAGAAGCTCATTAATACCGATTTCTGTGTGTTTTTCGAGTCTTATTAATATATCAAGGAAAAAAAAATTGATATTTCAAGGCCAGAGAGCGTCATTTCCATTCAGCGGAACGCCACAACAATAGCCGATTCAATTAGTTCGGCCATACCATAGAGACTATACAATGACTATACCAAAGTGAAAAGCCGAAAGTCTACTCGTCTCTCCAATAACAAAAAGAATCGTCTCTTAACGAACCAAATCGCTCAGAGAGATACAACAATAACCACTCGACTGTCACATTATACCGATTTTCCAACCGATCTCAAGCCCATCACTGCGGCTAATGTCTCATTGTCACCATCATTTTCTCCGGTGTCTCTCTCTCTCTCTCTCTCTCGTTTTATACTGCACATCATAAACATGCATACTGCAACCTTGCACCGCTTTCCAATCTTAATTAGAGCCCCGGCGCCGATTTCTATATGCGCCGCTGCTTTCGTAAGTCGTGTGGATGTGCGCCAAGGCCAGGTATTACATGATCGTACGTGATGCCGTATATATACACTCTTGAGGATGTTATACTATGGGCGAGTGTTATGTTCGCGGCGCCGTTATCGTCGAGATGAGATCTTTTATTGTGGTGTGTAACGAGAATGGAAGAATGAAAGAGGATTAATAACGAGAGACTTTATGGAGATGGATCGGCAAAGTTCACGGCTATATATACAGTCCCGATGGAGGTCTCTGCACTGATGCTTTGTTATTGTTTGATTGTACGGCTTCTGAAGAGTCCTTTTATGCGGAGGGATCGGTAATAAATCGGTTTACTTTGCAATGCAATAAAATGAAGAATTCTTTATATGAGCATCAAAACAAAAACAAAGCTCTGGAAGAGGAGTGTCAAGGTCTCGCGGGGTCGCCGGTAGTTAACCGGCTCAATAAAACAGGTGCAAGCGCGCCGATAACAGCAAACATAAACCCGCGGACGAGGCTTCCCGCATCGGCCGTATATCATCGGGCGTCCGGACGAGAAGACACGACGCTGCGCTATAATAACGGGACCAAGTCACTGTGTATAGCTCTCCGATGGGAGAGTAACTTTTCTACGAAGTTGTTGGCTTTTAGGAAAATTCGTGTGTCCAGAGGAATTTTTACTTCTTTTTCTGGGAGTAGAGAGGTTTTGATTAGTATACTTTTCGTCGAGAAAGCGAAGGTTTTTCTTATCGAGATTTATTCCGATTTCTTCTTTCGAGTTTTCGTGTATACTTACGATACAGCAAAAAAACTTCGCGATTCTCACGGCTTCTTATAACGGGCGAAATTCGCCGAAAACTACCTTAATCTTCTTTCTCTTCCCCCTTTTCTCACTCTCCGCAGCAGTAAAACGATGTCGTCCATATACATATATGCGAGAGCTTATACACAAGGGACATTATGTTACTTTCTCGCAAGAGCGACACTCTTGAGACTTTCGACCGTAAGTCAGGCTTTTTCGAAAACGCACGCGGTGCCTGTCAATTTTAACGGTCGCGCGGCCTGTGATGCACATCTGTATACATATATGTATGCGGGGCTATATAACTGTCGTCCGGTATTTGGTGATGCTTTTTGTCCGCTTGTGTCGAGAGAAATTTTCTCTCGATTCTGCGCTTGTGTGAAAATTAGGTTTTCGTTTAGAAATACACTACACTAAATTAAACTTCTGATGGAAAACTCACAATTAACGTCGAAATTTGAGCTACATGAATTTTGTGCAAATGACTGACACTAATCTCGTAAAGACACTGCGTAGAAAACGAGTGTCTTTAACGAGCTCGACGGTTTTTCCCTCAAACGCGCAAATCCTAATGCATCAGTGAATACATTCGATTCTAGTACAGCTAACAAACACAAAAGTGGCTGCAGACACCTGCTGTGCGTATCCGCGCGCTCGATCGAACCGGAATCCGATCGCAACGCGCAGTAGATAAAGACCGGCAACTCCAGCTCTCTTTTTGTCCGTCCGATTGCATCTCGTTTTTCCGATTTGCTAGGAATTTTCTTTGTCTACGTGAAAACACATGCAAAGAGACTCTTACCAAAAGAAAAACTATCTCTAATGCAAATTTTTAGAAAGCGTACGTTATACACTACTGTCAACCCAAATTCCCAAGGATTAGTTTCGTAGAGCAATAGCAGCGAGTACACTTGCGTCATTAAAAATTGCAATTAAAGCACATCCGGAATCGATACACCGAAATAACACGTTCCAGCTATAAACTATACTTTTTTTCGCTCTAACCGATTACACCGAAAATTCCTTCCACCACAACAGCAACAAAATCCTCACGTTTTATCCCCCTCTTTCTCTTTGTGTATATGTGTATACAACACAGCAGCAGTAGTAGCAGCGTCGCTGGTGCGTTTCTCTCTCTCTTCATCCGTCTCTTTCTCCACTTCCTTTCACCGCGGTCACAGGAGCGAGACCGAACCGCGAGGAAGGGACCGACAGAGTATAGCAACAGCGCCGTACACCGGTTCGTTCTGACCACGCCGGTCAGTTTACGCCGCGCGAACGAGCCAGCCGGTTGCTCATGCTCTCTTCCTCTTCTGTGTCAGTTGTGTTTTTCGGTTGGAAGTGTTATTTATTTTGCATGTACGTTTTTATCCTCGGGGTGCTGTGTGTTTTGTGTGCTGGAGTTTGGGAAGAGGATTTTTTTTTTTTTTTGGATGGTGATATGGTATTTAATTGTATTGATGAAGAGGTTCGATGCTTGGATGGTTTTTTGTTGAATTAAAAAAATGTGATTTAAGTATCGTTTTCATCGTGGATATAAAGCAGTGATTAGAAAAGAGAGGGACGTCAAGTCGCTTATTTACCTAGGGTGTAAAATCGTCGCGAGAATATTTTTCCCTCCGGCCGTTTTATGGAAGCCGTAAACACGCGCTAAATATCTTTATTACTGTATATCTGCCGAAGAGATTTTATCGACGAAATAAATTAGCGTTTCGTCCTCGGAGCAAACTCTACGAATATTGTGAGATATCGTTCTAAATTATCCCAGCGACACGTTGGAAGTGTATATCGTAAAACAGCACTTCGACAAAGGAAATGAAAAAATAAAAAAATTACAATCTTGCGACCTTGTTTATAGCCGTAAGACACTCGTCATGCTTTTGTTTTTGCAGCGTTTTATATTTACGTTAGAAAAAAAAATTATCGCGAGAAACCTTATCCCCCAAGGCTGTGAGCGAGACAATGTATCGTTGCGTTAAGTAATCAACCTTAAAAATGTTTCCCTTCATCTATAATACACAAACCGAATCATCAGCAATTCCAACGAGAATCTTCGCTGTGTATATATGAAAAAAAAAAAAGAATTCTATTAACGAGCGTCGCGCTCGGAGCTTTAATTGCGGCCGATGTCCGCCGGTAATAACGTGCAATTTGCGCGACGCGGGAACGGGGTCTCTGAATGGGAAGCTGTGCGAAATTTTCTCGTGTTGCGCAACGCAATGGGGGCGGGATAATGGTGGGTGTTTATAATTCTTTGAAGATGGGGTTGAATTTTCTTTTATTTTTTTTGTCACTGTGGTATTATGTGGGAAATTGATGTTTCACTAATATGTGTAATGTTCGAATTAGAGCTGTCAGCGAGACTTTTAGTGTTTACATACCGTTAAGTGACTTTATGAAGCTGGTGATAAAAATTTCAAATTAAAATATCAGTGTGTTGTATACCTTCGATCTTAATTGGACGTTACAGTTATTTTCTGGCGGTTTAACGCCGATGCACGTGTATATAAATGCGCGTTCGGCTATATGTTATTTTTATACTGTCTTAACGAATTTCCTACATAAATGTCGCATCTTTGAATTTTCCTCGTACAAACTCATGCTTTTACTAATTTCTGCATATCATCATTCGGTATTATTACATAGACGTATATGAAATTACTTTTGGTTTGTGTATAGTGAAGGATAAAAGTGATTGGCACTAAACAACCATTTCGCAAACGTATAATACTATGTAAATACTACAAGTTTTTCATACACAACATACTGCCAGCAGATATATCCCAAACCGGTTTAACAATGCGAAAATACTGAATGTATACGATACAAGAGCTTGTCTTGTTATAAGACACTTTCCTATATATCCTATCCATTCTAAAGCAATAATACACCTGTATAGATAATTGCCTTAGCATATAGTGGTTTGAATCCAACTCCACCTAGTCGTGTGCAAACAATATCCGCCGCATAAAAATCCAAACATTCGTTCCCCGATCTCTAATCAGTCTCCAAACTACACCGATAATCGATCCCCATCCCGATTTTTCCAATCTTCACCCCACGACACCGTCATCATCATCATCATCGATAGGACAAAGCTGTATCTCTATACGAGATACCGATTAAAAGCCGATTTCCGGCTATCTCTTCGCGTCGTTACGCCGCTCATATAGTCCTTCTCGTCGTTCCCATCGCGTCTCTCTCTCAACGTTTATCTCGAGAGGCAAAAGGATCCTCCCGCCGTAGGAGGATTATCGACTTGATTAATGAGAGACTCGTAGGGACGAGCTTGTAATTCGATACGCAATCCCCCGTGTTTAATGTCGGCTTGCGATGAAAGCGCGAATTTGAATTTTTCTATTTCTTCTTCATATCCGAGCTAATCCGGGTATTTGGACTTTTGATTTATGGCGAGATGCTAGATTACAACGTAAAAGTATATAATAACGATTTTTTTTAGTACACAGGATGTACGCTAGACAATAACAGAGAGAGAGAGAGGCCCTAAAGTATAAGACATAATAAGAGCGTCCCTTATACGATATATTACCTCACACACAGGAAGTGCAGCCAGCCAAGCGCCGAAAAAGCGCGTGAGAGTATATCTTTCTGTAGACTATACTACGACGAGTTTAGGATCTTACGTTACGTGCAGTTGGACAGAGAGAAACTGGTTATCGTGTATATACACAGTAGCGTAACAAAGCGAGAAGCTTAAGCGAGGAGTGACCATTTTAAGAGCTTGCGACCGGCAAAAAAACTGGTGTATATGTAACGTTTCTGTGAAACCTATTATATATATTGTCGCCGATCTCTGCATTGTGTAAGAAGGAAAAGCCGTTGGGAAAGTTTTCTGTTATTGCTGATAAATTTTCATAGCTATAATACGCACTGCTCACTTTTAGTAGGGCCTACGCAACAAACCGCGTCGATGTATAAATAAATATTCAGTCAAGCGCGATATACTATATATTATATTCATAGCACTAACCCACATATTTTCTATCTCGAAAATCGGCAGCTTTCAGAACCAGCCGATCCATCATACAATAACAGAGCAAAACAAGTTTCGCGACACTGCGATCCATCAAATCAAAGAAACTAGTATACTCAACACACTGTATTATGCATAGGCATATCTTCTTTGCAAAAAAAGAAAACCGATTTTTCCAATGGCCACATTAGACACAGCTAACGGACGCTTCGCGCTCGGTAGGAAAAACTAGCCGATTAATTATGATTCCTCGTTATTCTCCAGCTGAATATATATCTATACGGTAAAGCGTACCCGATACATATCAAGTGCTTTGATTCGTACAGTATATATAGAAGAGCAGGGAATGCGATCCGCGATGCGTGACGTTTGCGCGATGCTCTGCTTCGCCCGTAATCTGCCCACAAATTGGATGCTGAGGGTATATGATCGTATACGTCGTTCTGGCTTTGTGTACGGGATCATGGAAATTGATGAATGAATGAATGGTCTATGGTTTTCAATGCAGACACTTTTGCCAGAATCGGTTGCACATGAAATATTGATGATATACTTTTATGTAGCATCAGTAGTATAAAAATTAATTGATCTTGATAGAAGTTCTAAACGCGTTCTAAATCCAGCCGTATAATACATAAAAGGTCAAGAAAAGAAAAATCTAGACTCCATTCTCAGAGAGCAGAGCATCAACGAACTCGCACGCGCGAATCGTCCGTTATAGCCTAGACTCATCCGCAGCAGCATCATCTTCTTCGCCTCACACGCATCTAGACTCTGTGTATACTTATAACCACAACAGACACACTTATCGCGTGTGTACAGAACGCACGAAGGAGACGATGAGAGAAAAAAAAAGAAACGAATCGTCCCACTTACACGCACGCACGAATTTCCCGAGCACGAATTAGTCATTCGATTTGAGAGAGAGAGAAGAGCGACGTGAGATAAGGTGAAAAATCGAGCTTTCGGTAATTAAAGCGGACGAGTAATATGTGGGTTATCGATGATTTCTTGTCTAATACGGGCGGTGAGGAAACCGGTAAATCCGTGTCGAGATGATATTTATGCATATATATCGGGGATGGACGCAGGTGCGTGACAGTTTGTAATCTTCCGCGGATTAATATATAGGAGTTTTGCTTTTATTTTTCGGATGATTTGCATTGGATATATTTGGGTCATTGGTTTCTATGTCTGTTTTTTGATTTATTGCACAAAATAAACGACTGGTATTAAATTATTTCCTCGCGGAATTACTCGAGTTCGAGGACGAAAAATCTTTGTAATTCTAACTCATCACGCACTTGTTTTCATTGTATAAAATTTAACATCCAAGTGTGTCACAACCACATATCACGCGAGCTTTGCAATAAAAATAAAGGCTACCTTTGAAAATAAAAAAATTGCACAAATAAAGCACCAACAAAAAAGCACCAGATCGCGCTCTGAATCACGCACTCGTCTCTATATACATACAAAAAACGGCGTGTCGGATTCCAGCAGAGCTGCTGTGCATCAGCGATGTAAAATATGCGGAAAATCAAAGTACATACAGGGCGACCGGAAGTGCGCCAGTCGCGCAATCAGTCCAGTGGATGCCGGTTACGGGCATCATGATGATCAGGAAAAAGAAACAGGCGGTTTGTTCGAATTACCTTCTCTATTTTTGGTGAAATAGATCAGTGGAAAATATACTACTACTCTTTCCAGTAAATTTCAAAGCAACGCAAAGACACACACACACAGCGATTGGACGTCACGATTAAAAGCGCCGCCGTATAGTGTATATAGTGTAAGAGATTAGAGGAAGAAGAACCGCCTTGTGGCCGTGAATCAGCTGTATATGTATACCTCCGCGGGCGATGCATCCGCCTCTTCCTGCTTTGCGGCGCGCTTTTTGCTGTGTCTGTGTATATATAGGATGTAAGCGAAGGATGAGTTGTGGTGTTGTGGAGGAATTATTGGTGGAGATTTCGATCGTTGCGGATTTTGAATGACTTTATTCGAGACTAAACGGATTATTAGGAAATGTTGATTAATCAATTATGTATGGTGTTGCGTAAAGTCGAGTTCGAAGAAACGGCTACTTTTATTGTTGTGTCCGTCAGTTCTAATAATAAAACGCGATATGCCTTTTTCTTTTGTGTTGTATATATAGCTTCGATTATTGAAACGCGGTATTCCCAGAAGACAAACATCCGTGAACAATTATAGACTATAACAGCCCACATTATATCGATATACCTGATTTAATTCCATATCCTATACACACATAATACCTACAACAGAATATTACACCCCATCGACTCGACAATTTTCTCATTACACCCTCAGGCGAATAACCCGATACCCCGACATTTCGCGTTCCAGCGAGTAATTAACAACGGTGAGTCGTCGCGTCGCCGTGCGAGAGTAGTGACACTGCACGTAATAAACAATAATAAGCCACAGTCGAGCGGTACACATTATAAACTCGTCCGAGTGATGAATGAAGATTCGCGGGCTACCGTTAAGGGAACGACAAAGCCAGACTTGCTTTGAAGATGATTCGAGATCGGTTTATGTATGTAGTTTATATATAATATAGTATAATTTTCGTTACATACACACCCTCGCACTGATGGTAATCGATCGCTTTTGTCGAACAAGCATCTCAACGGCTCAATCCTGTAGCTTAACGGTATATATATCAGCTGAGCGCACGTCATTATATACACGGCGTGCGAAAAGAAGCGTATATATATACACGGAAAGGTGCGATGCTGCAGCGTTTAATTGTCCCGTTGCTGCAACGCTTTCTACACACGGTGAGGACGATTCGATTCTAATCGATTGCGACGCGGAAGTTGTGCGCGATCGGCCGAGCCTTGTTTTTGTCTAAAGGACAATTCAAAAAAGCGATGTATGTATTTGGGTGACGGCTTTTTTTTGTTGTCGTTATATGATGATGATTCCTATACTTACTTTGCGTTATTATTATATATGTTTCTATACATCAGAGTTAAAAAAAGGAAACTTTATAAAATAGAATCTTTAATTGCCCCTCGATTACAAGCATCACCCAATGAACCATAAAACCTTGCTTGCGTCAGCATCAATTTCATAACAATAAATGTAGAGAGAGAAAAAAAGCTATACTTTTACTGCGCCCTCGACAAAACGCCGAACGACACCAATTAACTGGAAAAAGTCGTCGATACAGTTTCACGATCGCGGAAACGATGATCAATTAAAAGCGACGCGATAGATTGACAAACAAATAGAGTAGGTATAGCTTATCGATATATATACATTTTGCCATTGAATTTCACGCGAGGTTATCGCGACGGGCTTATCGCGACATGTACGATGCTTCGCGCACGTTTTCCGCGCGCGGTCTTTGGATTCCGCGGCTGGGAATTTGTTTTTCTTTAGTTTCTATATAGACGCCATTACCACTGGTAGATATGTTTCTCTGTTATCCGTCTTAACATTGCAACTGACGTAACATAAGTAAAGTTAAAATAAATAAAAACCATCCAAGCATCTGAGAGAATATCCCAAAAGAAAAATACCTATATAACCCGCAAAACTTCAACAGCTGTTAAAACCATCTGTCAGCCAACAAGTTCGACCAAAAACTGAAAAAGAAAAAAAAGTCGCGCAAAATTGAAGAAAACAATCGACGTCATCTGCCACGCGATGCATCGAGCTAAGACTCGATCGCCAGTATGCTAAAGTGGGTGCATCACCAGTCGTCGCCGTTGCCGAAGAGCCATGTGGCCCCGGCCCCGTCGACATCACCTTCGACGTCGTCTTGTAGTGGTAGCAGTAGTAGTTCCAGAGATGAAGAAGAGAAAGTGAAAAATTCGGCGAATACTAAAGTCGTGGAGGAAGTCAACGGAGATGCCGGACATTCCAGACGGAGGATCGTTGGGGTACAGGATTTTAAATATTATGTATCGTTTTGAATTGAATTTTAGGTTTCTTTTATATAAAGAATTAGGATGAAAAGGGAAACCTTAGACTTTGTAATATATAGTTCACAATCACGCGACGTCATTGTTTCAAGACTGTCATCAAGCGGTGTAAGTGACATAAATCACACCGCTTAAAATCACGACGCCGCGTAAACGCACACTTGACTCAGTTTCCACATTCTAAACGACATTAGAAACTTAGAAAGTCGCGCAGTTTTCGTATACACCTATAAAAGATAAGCATCTTTCCGCCCACTATAATATAAACTCTCGTATTTTCCAAAATATTTTCAGCCTTGAATCACAATTTTTTTTACCAAAAAATCAAAACACACACGAAGATCGACTAAAAACAAGCCGAAACAAAGAGCTACAGAGAGACACAAGAGTGCTTAGCCCATAATAGCGTTACGAAAGATGCGCAATGAGAATTTGGGGGGAAGAGCGCGTCCGACTAACTCTGCGCATCCACCAAAAGATACTTTTGTTCGTCGCGTTGCGTCATCTGACCGTACGTCCGGTTCAAGTATACAAGGCTTTGTCGCACCTGTGCTCGTGTGTTGGAAAATTTAGAGATTGTGTTTAGGGAAATTTTCATTCGATTCTTTTGTAACCAGTGTTTAAAACGATGAATTTTGCATATTATATAGAGACAAAGGGAAACTCGATTATTGCCAAAGAGAATATTTCACTATATACGTATATTAGATAAAAAAATCGATAGCTGTTCGCACATAAGCAGATAAAAATATTTCATTCTACACGCTTCTGCAGGAGATCCTTCAACCTTCGCACACGTTGAATTTATTATCTATCTACCCGTGTATCTGAAGATTGCCGAGGTAGAAAATTACGTACCATATAGTATCTAGATATTAGCTTAACAATTCAGCTTCCATTGTAATAGCCTACACATATATGCACTTGATATCCTGTTGGAATATCTGATCATATAATTTTTCCATCCGGTATGTAAGTAGACAACGTTAGAATGTATATGATTAAAAAAAAATTTCATTAATAAAAAAAAAACAGAGAAGAATAGCCATCGTCAACTGTCACAACACGAGCTCACTCAGCTCATTTTTCCCTTTCACTCTTGTCTTCACGACAGCTGCAGCACACCTCGTGTCCTGTGCGCGAAAAATCGAGAGTGATAAAAGACCTTCGCGCGATTATACTCGCTTTTCCACAGCTCGTGATTTTATAATTCCGTTTTCATTCGTGCCTCGACGTGCGACAACTCTCGCGTTATTTACGCTTCGCAAACTCACAGCCGTGTGTGTATTATGTTATTATGCTGTATACGTGTATATAGACGACTTTTACCAGCTGGAATCAAGGTCGTTCGTTAAAATAACTCGAAAGCCTGCATCCAGGGAGGAGTGACAGTAATATTTCTGTTAATTGGAAGGTGGAATGGAATTTTCGAAGGGTGTTTTCACTCGAAAGTTTGCTTTGCCTTATGTGTAATTTCTAAATACGTTCACTTTATGATTCATTTGCATCTATATCACGTAAATACCGCCGGTAATTACAGTTTCTTCGATATAAAAGAGGCGAAAGTGTACCACCTTGACTCGAAAGAGTCACTCGATCCATCGAACTTGAAACGAAACGAAAAAAAGAAAAATATATATACATCCTAGATGATCAAGGAAGCTACCGCGAGTCAAATCGGAATCTGAGCTCAGCGAACCGATCGCTCTACGACTTTCACCCTCGAGTTAAATCAATCGCGTCGGATTTTTTTTCGTAAGAAGTATAGTACCAATAAAAAAAAAATCGTCGCCGGTCATTAAGTCGCGACAAGGAAAAAAAAAGTGCGTAGAGATCTCACTCTCGAGGTTTTTTTACAGCGCGTAATTGATGGTTATTAGATCGTCGTTATCGGCTGCGAAGAATCGAAAGTTATTGTCGTCTCGCAATATAATAATAATAATAATAATAATAATAATAGGATTGTACAGGCGCTTCGTTTCCGGAAAGCTTTCCCGTCCTAATGATTATCGCGGCAATACGACTTTAATAATAATAACCGTAGTAATAATAATATTCGGTATAAAAGAAGAAACCGTACGTCCGCTGTTAACTCATGCAAAACCCGTAAGCGCAATCGATCTACCGTTTCCACGAGTCTCGATGTTGTATACACACACACTCTACTTATGTACTTTCGTTCGTTTTATTATTAGCGACTATCGATCGCGAAGTTTATGTGCAACGGTAGCTGTGAGCCTACTAATCTTCGTCGGTATATACGTAGTCAGAATAGGCACAGGCTGACTGATGTTGGAACAGTTATAGAGGGATATGAAGGTAGACATTTTCGGGGTGTCTGTGGGAAGCTGTGATAATGGCTCAATTCGCGACGATGTTCCGTTTTGTATGTGCGATATCGAAGATTAGGAAGGAAATATCGTGTTCCAGATATATAGAAATTTAAACTCTCACTGGTTTGGTGTATACCTATTCACCGATTGCTTATCGATTTTACACGCTCGAGAACAATTTGTTGATTAAATTAAACCGCGCTCGCAGTACATATACGAGTTAATAGTTTGCATTAGTTTTAAAGTATGTTAATCTGTTGGAATGATTTCACATCTGTTCTCCTGAGATCTTATCGAGATATAAATCCCGCTAAGAATCGGCTGTACACCAGCTCTGAATAGTTTAGATCGAAATCGGATCTACATCCTCTTATTGATCTAAATATCGATAATCGACGAAAACAAACAAAAAAGAAGAAGACGATTCGAAAAGAGTGTATTTTCACTCATTATCAGGTTAGAGAATTCAATAAAACAGCTCGTATATATGTGTATTGATATATATATAAAACACGCGAGATCAGTATAAACAGTTAAACGCGCGTCGAACACAGTTAGAAAAATTCGATTTACGATGCGCATATTACCCACTTTTTACAGTAAGCGAACTGCTCTCGTAAATCTAACGAGACGTGTGTGAGTTCATTAAAAGTATATATAGTTTGCTTAATAAAGTGAAGTAGGGTGTAACGTTTTCATACTTGTATATATACGCGCAGATATATGGAGAAAAAGCTGCTCCTACTATATATATATATGTGAGAAGTTTATGCAGCTCTTTTTATCGAGAGACTCAGCTGTGCAGGAGAGAATATGAGAAATGTGGATTTAATCGCCCAGGATTGCGGGAACTCGTTGCTGTATGAAGACAAAAACACTTATAAGATTTGAAGATATAAATATAATTGTATATTGTTACATCCCGCTTGAATTTTCCATTTCGAATTATAATTAATTATATATATTTTCCAAAACGAGTCTCCGACGATCATCACTCTTCTAATTAAACATGCCCCACCTTATCACATACATATCATCCCAAAAAATAAAGGACCACCCGACGACTTGATCTTACCGTCCAGATAAGAAAGTGTATCGCTCGGTTCCGGTCGAATGCGCCTAATTATATATATGTATGTATCTCAACGCGGGCTTTTTAAAATCGTTACACACGGCGGCTGGATTAACCGGTTCACCATATATATATACATATATTTTTGCCGGGCGAAAGAAGTGCGTGTAATGATGTAAGTGTACTAAGCCATTCGGTCAGGCGTTAATATTCGGGAATCGTGTGTGGAAAAGGAGAACGTTTGCGAAATGCGGTATATACTAGTTCTCCTTCTTTTTTCTTTTCATCCACAGTACTTTTTGTAATTCGAGATTAATGTTGCCGAAGTATATTATAGTAGTCGATATTTACACGCTTACGGGTGTCCAGGTGCACGAAATTCTTTTTCTTTTAACCGAAAGTAAATGTATAAGGACCACTCATTAATGCGGCAACGATCAATCACCCGAAAAGAAGGTGTCTCTCCCTTTCGATTCGAAAAATCGTAATGACTTAATACTTACATATCGAGGTCAGCGACCTTTTTTCTTTTTATCCGAAACTCGCCAATTTTTGATACGCTCGAAAGTCCGAGCACGACTTTCCAATGTCGGGCCCGAGGACATGTGTCAACTTTCTCGCGTAGATCTTAACGGCACGTGTGCAGCAGCAGCGAATTATGCCCGAGGAGAACACCGTTCTCTCGATCATTGTTACCGGGCGTAATTTTGACTTTTTTCTGACCCTCATGCAAATTTTCGAAAGTGTTGTTGTATTACAGCTCACTTTAAACACACTTCCTGATAATTTTTTCCAAAGAGTTTAAATTGTGGAAGTAAAAAGCAAAATTTTTTCTTTGTTTCACAGGGTTCGGACCCACGAGTCGCCACATGTCGGGGAAAGCTGCAGAACAAACGAAGCAAGCTCAACCAGGAGATCAACAAGGAGCTGCGGTTACGCGCCGGAGCCGAGAACCTCTTCAAGTATAATTCGTTCTCCCTGTATTAAAAATTTAATACCTAATCATTATACGTATGGATACTCATGAATAATATTTTCTCAGGGCAACGACTAACCGCAAGCTCAAAGAGACGGTTGCTCTCGAGCTGAGCTTCGTCAACTCGAACCTCCAGCTTCTGAAGGAACAACTCGCCGAACTCAATAGCTCCGTCGAACTCTATCAGAATGACACGAGGTAAATACGACCTATAATTAATTCCCTGTAAAAGGAATTTCGCTTTCTTACACGATGACTATACGTAAGATAGTAATATAGCTTTTGAAAGTCACTTATGTACATTAAGCCGCTTTGCATATTTTCACCGACGTTATTCCATTATCTTTTACGACTACGTGTAGATATAAGAGAATCGATAATATGTATACGACTAAAAATATACTCGGCGATATCTCTGTGTACCTATATACGAGAATCAAGGTCGCGGGCGAGTGTCTCTCGTGATGCAATATCCCGATGCTCGCGGGTTCAAAGTCCTTCCGCTTTCTTCGCGGTGGCGGGTGTATATGTATATCTGACGCTCGGATCTCGCGAACGTGTGTTCCGACAATGCGCGCATCGGTCGAATATCGCGATTCGCTTGGGTTCTTGGTATTATATGGGGTCGGTGAACCGGGGATAGTCGATAGTTTTTATTCTTAAAATTGAAAGTTCGATTTTGCTTTGTTTTTTTTTTTTTTTTTTTGGTATTTAGAACAATGGATTTTTTGTTTGACTTGCTTTATTATCCGCGTAGACTTTCACTTGAAATAAGTACAACTTTTTAAAATCCTATCTAAAAGTACATTAGCGCAGTTTTGTTCATACCGCCTTCTTCATTTACGCCGGCGCTTCTCTTCTTCTTCTTATATTATACGACGTCGGAAGTCGTATATGTATAGCAGTGTGTGTTTGCACAGGAGGAGGCGCTTTGCTACGCTTCATAAATCGCGTGCGACGCTTTGCGCGCTCGGATTTAACCGTACCTTACATACAAACTCTCCTCGTCAGTCTGATGCGCTTTGATGGTGAGAAGTTTCTCGGGACGTGTAAGTGTGTATCCATATACTGCTCTTGTTTCGCCGCGTTTTGTTTCGCTGTTTCTGAGATGGATTTTTTACGAGCTGATTGTTACGTAAGAGAGTGAAAATTGTTGCGAAAAAATTATGTCTAGTATATAATATTCTAAGATAACTTTGTGTTATAGTGTAAAAAAAGGAGATGAATAACGACTAGTTCCACCTCGAACCTTCTTCTTCTTCGCGAAGAGACGCCCAACTCCTCGATCATATGTATACACTTCGATGCTTATCGTCCTTATGATTATCTTTACAACAATGATTTAACGGCTAATGGCTATACAAGCCCTTCAAATACACGTGTAATTTCATCCTAATGCATCTGTAATTATAGCACTGCTTTGATTTATTGTAACAAATTACGAGCCTATAAGCGTGTAGTGCATTATCTCTATAACGACATTTTTCTTATCGAATCGACCGCAGAAATTCCCTTTTGCTATCGATCGAAAACGCTCAATTACCGCGTATCCACCTCCGCATCTCTCTTCTCTTCTATATACTCACGTCACGATTTCTCGAGAGGCGATCGCAAAATCGAAGAATGCGCGGCGGAATGACACAGACGAAAACGGAGTATTCCTCGGTATAAGTGACTTGCTAACGGTCTTGCGATTCTTCGAGTGGCTCCGGATTTTCTCCCTCGAGAGAGCGTATAAGTATGGCCGATAAGGAAGAGCTGGGAATTTTTGTGTTTTTCTTTTCTTTAGAAGAGTGTAGTTGGTTTTTTAAAACTGTTTTATTAGTTTATTCAACTGCTAGTTTTTTGTTACATTGCAACAATAGTATTTATTACGTGAATATGAAAAATATTAAGGGGGTGTCCAACTCGTTCCTTTATCTCTGAAACTGTTTTACCGACGGTACGCCAAACGGACTCATTTTTAGATAAAATAGCTACTTAACATAGCTATTAGGAGAACAATAAATACCACATCTTATTAACAAGTCCGGTCGATAAAACAGTTTCTATAATAATCTTAAGGAGCACGTTACCCCCTTAAATTTTTCAATACATTTCATTAGCGCTTCAAACGCAACATTCGATCACCGCAAGCAATAAAAACTCACTCGACTCGCACACAACGTGCTACACATAAAGTCTCGTTCGTCTTTAACAAAAGCCAGAGAGCGAAGCATATCGCCAGAGCGCTCGAAGAAGACGTGTATACCCGCTCGAGCTATATAACGGGAAGTCGGATGTTGTGCAGCGGGACATTCCCTAAGGTAATAATGCGATTTACCGCTCGCATAAACGACTGTCTCCTCTCTTTCTCCCTCTTGAGAAAAGGGCGAAGAAGAATCGGGTCGTCGAGAGATTTACGAACCGATAAAATTCGCGCGCGTATACGGGATCGGTTGTAAGCTTCAGTCTCGTATTTTCGGAGATTTCTTTTTTTTATAACGACGAGACGGAGACTTTTAAATGCTTGTTTATAGTAATGAGTTTGTATAATTCTTTCTGTTGCAGCGACGACGCGTTTATGCCACTGATACCGCTGGGACTCAAGGAGACGAAGGACATCGACTTCAGGGATCCGTTTAAAGTGAGTATTAGTACTACTCTAGTGGTGGTACGTTTGGGTCGTCTACGAAATCCTCGACTATCTTCTTCTTCGTTTCTTTGGTCGATTCCTTACCCACGACCTTTAGGAACTCGTCGAAGTCTTCTTTGGGTGGACCTATCTCAAGGTACTCCCTTTTCGTCACTTCTGGAGTCGCCCTTATACTCACAGTACACTTTGACTTCTCATTGGCTTTCTTGGCATCTGCTGGCACTGAGAGATTGGCGAGCTTCGTGATCCGAGGCATCGTTATTAGAAGATTGCCTGTGATCACGTTGCGCTGGGCTAGACTCTTGTCCGTTGAAACTTCACAGGGGAGGACCAGCTGCAGGACTTTGCCCTTGATAGTTACCCTGACGTAGTCCGGCTGAACGTCGACGTCGACTAGCGACGTGTCCAAGTGTCTAAAACCAAACGATTAAAAATTTAGCTTCTATATCATTGATTCTATATGTGTGAAAGTGAATCTTGTTTATACTTGTAAAGTTCGACTTCCAAGATAACGTTCTCTCGATCGTCCTCGTCGTTGAGGAGGAAGGAAACCTTTGGCTGGTTCACGTTGTAGGGTTTTCCATCAGGATTGAACAGCTTCGGGATGTATTTTTTTGGCTCGTCTTCCTTGTTTTCATTTTTTTCGTTTCTCTCCATGGCTTTTTTGGCTATGGCTACGCGGTCCTCCGGTGTGTGGTAGCTTGGAGCGCTCCAGAATTTCGCGTCTTCTGCCGCACTTTCTTCTGCCTGAGCAGAAGAAGACTCATTAAAATAATACATGCTATAAGTACTTTATTAACGATATTTCTATATCGCTTCATTTAATTTACTGAATTTTTAATTATCAAAATATCTCTGTTACACATCGAAGAGATCTCAAAAACGAAAGTAAACCCATGAAAATACTCCGCACTTCATAGCTACATCGCGTAATCGAACTTCCCGCTGATTCACTAAAAAAATACCAACATTCTTCTCCACCTCCTCCTCGTCATCCCGGATCTCCGTGATCCTCACTCCCTCCTCTTCTCCTTCTCCCCTCTTCTCCTGTCGTTCTCGATACCGGACTTTCTGGGTCTCTCTGGTCGTCATGTATTTCCGGTATCCGCGTATCACATCACCCTGAGCCTCTGCGTAATGTTGGAGAGCCTTTATTCGCTCCGAACGATCGATTTTCTGAAGATCCAATTCTCGGATTTGGGGTAAGCTGGCGATTACGTAGTCTCGGTAACCCTCGTATTCGCAGCAAGGGTTGCCGCTTAGGATTAGGTGTTCTAGGTGCTGGTTGTTTCTGGATTGGAAAAAGTAATGTTGAAATTAATATGAGGTTATTCCTAGTTAAAATTTTAAAATATATAAAAACGTGTAGTGTAAGAAGTTGTAAATTGTTGTAGTTACAATTTTTTACAGTTTTTACATTATTTTCTTCTTAACTAGGGAAGTTGTAGGTATTATAAAATTAAAACAGTAAGAAAAACCTTACCGCAAGCATTTCACACCTCTGATATCTCCAATGAAGTTAACCGTCAGATCGAGTTTCTTCAAGCTCTCTAGTCCGTCCAAGTTCTCGATGACTTCGATATTATTCAGCGCCAAATTGAGGTACTCCAGTTGCTTGAGTTTGTTAAGATTTTCAATCTTCGAGATGAGATTGTACTGCAGCAATAGGATCTTGAGGTTACGACAGGCTTGATTGAGCAGTTCGATCTTCTCGATGTTCTCCTGGTGTAGAGAGAGTTCCTCCAGTGTCGAAATTTCGCCTTCGTTGTGCTCTGAGCGTTTTCGAAGAAGTTCCATCGTTATTCTAGGCATTTTCGTGAAATGCTTTTTTCTTTCTGGACTTTGTGTGTTTGCGATGCTGAAAGGTTATGTCGTGTCTTCTGTTTTTGAAGCCGATAATAGGGTGTTTATCGATCTAACAGTGCTTGGTTACTGCTCGAATTCGAATGATTCACGTGTGTCTGTATCTTTTGATAAAAATGTGAAATATCTATTCCAGCATTTACGATTATTAATTTTGTTTTATTTTTTTGCAGGATTTCATTTTGGAGCATTACAGCGAAGATGGAGAAAACTACGAAGAAGCCATCGCGGAACTCATGGAGACGAGACAGGTATTATAAAAACCATAATTCACAAGAATAATTCATCAAAATAACTTACAAAAAATAACAACAACATCCATTTTCCAGGCAACGCGGACACCAACGAGGGACGCAGCGGGTATCGGTTTGCTCCTCCGCTACTACAACCAGCTGTACTTCATCGAGCGACGTTTCTTCCCTCCTGACCGTAGCCTCGGCATCTACTTCGAGTGGTACGACTCTCTCACCGGTGTCCCAAGCTGTCAAAGGACCGTTGCCTTCGAAAAAGCCTCTATCCTTTTCAACGCAGGAGCTTTGTACACCCAAGTGGCCGCAAAACAGGACAGGAGAACAGCCAGGGGGTTGGACCAAGCTGTGGATGCTTTTCTCAGATCTGCTGGGACGTTTAGATACATACACGAGAATTTTACTAATGCGCCGAGTATGGACCTGGGACCGGATATGCTGGACATGTTAGTACAGCTTATGCTGGCACAGGCTAGGGATTGTCTGTTTGAGAAGCTGGACCTTCAGGCGAGGGACTCGAGGGATATTGATGTGTCTGTGGATCTCGCTCAAGAAGCAGCGCAGGTATGTAGCCTATACAATGAAAATAAGTAACAGCTTCTTTTGGTTTTCAGTTTCTATTTTTACGTTTTTTTACGTTTTATTACATATCTATTGATATGAGAAATTTATATATATGTAAAAAAGCGTAAAAAGAAGCAAGAGATTGTGAAGAAAATATTATAATACATTGCGTGTTTTGCAACAGGTCTCAGCGGTCTACAGCGACGTGCACGCGTTGATATCCAGAGAGCCGGTACGCGATTACGTGCCAGAGTCTTGGATCTCCCTGGTATCCGTCAAACGCGAACACTACCTCGCCATCTCGCATAGGCACTGCGCGGCCGGATTGCTGGATTATCCTGTGAGCGATTTGAGACCTGAGACGAGGATCATTCTCGAGAGGATTCAGGTGACCGATGCCAAGACGCAGCTGGATATCACCGTACCCAAGTCCGAACATGACAGGCAGTTGCTGGGTAAGACATTTTTTAAGATTAGAATGTATATACTATATTTAGTAAAAGAGATACTGATTGGTGGTGTGAACGTTTTAGGTCGAGCACACGTGAGGGAGGCACTGGTGCTTCACGAGGAGAGTCAAAGGCTACAGAGGATGTGCAGGGAATTGAAGGGTAAACAATCGTTGGTTAAAGTACTGAGAAAAGCTCAGGACATCACCATGGACGTATACGGTAGATCCGGTGACGAGGACGATCTTAGAGAACTCCTCGATGCACCTAACATTATAGGTAATTTAAAAATCATCGCTACTCTACTGTGATTGAGAATTAAAAAGAAAAGATAGGATACTAAAATTAAATTACTTTTCAGCGGCGACGAAATTCCAACTGAGCTTGACGCATCCGGATTTCGGCCAACACGGTGTCGACGACCTTTTCCGATCCCTCGGACCAGTGGCTATATTTTCAGCGAAACGCCACTGGACGGCGCCGAGGTTGATTCAGCTGCAACGTGGACCTGCTGGAGAAGGTTTTGGTTTCAGCGTCAGAGGAGACGCGCCTGTCATCATTGCCGCTGTCGATCACAATTCGTTGGCTGATGTAAGCACCTGCTTTTAAAATATCTCATAGTATGTTCCTTAAAGAGACATATTCATTTACAAGAGTATTATCATATTTTAGCTGGGTGGAATGAAGGAAGGTGACTTTATCGTGAACATCGGTGACAAGGACGTCAAGTGGGCATCGCACGAGCAAGTCGTTCGTTTGATCAAGCAGTGCGGCGACTCTATCAGTCTGAAACTCGTCACGCCAATGGACAGGAATTATTTGAAAGTAGGTTTCACTCATAATTCGTCTACTGTGAATTTCTTACTAAATAAAAAGGATACTTGGCTAAAGAGATATAAAATTTACAGAAACCAGTGAAAGCCAACAACCGTGACAAGGGCAGCGTTTCAGCGAGCAGTTCGTCCGGTGTCTCATCGGGTCAGCCGAGTCCAGCTGGTTCCGTAACAACAGCACACGTTGCCAGGAGGCTGCCCTGGAACCCTTTCAAAAAGTCCAACGGACAGCGGGACAGCAGAGACTTGACCTTCGACAACGTCATTCTCAGATGATTCGAGTGTCGCGGCCTCGCGTCTTCCATCAACAGATTGTGCAGCTGCTCGGGCAATTCGAAACTTTGATCAATACGCGAGTATCAAACGATCGGTTATACAATGCTGATAGACGAGGAGATGGATTATTTCGTTAGATTGTACATATATATTAATGATTTTTTCTTTCTTTCTTTTTCATATCGATCGTTATATGAAGAGACGAATGTTTTGAAAATACTAGGTATATTTTCACTAATCGATTGTTGCCAAACTGTAAATTGACTTGGTAGTGTTTAACGCTTGTAGATATAACAAGAAATAAGTATTGAGCTTCGATAAGTCGTCAAGGAGTGAGAAAATCTTTACTTATTTTAGGTAGTTTTGCTGTTGAAATTGTAAATTGTAAATTTGAGATCTTTTGGGCGATTTTTCGAGTTATTAAATCAGAGCTAGATTTCTAAAAATTAGCCATCGCGCGATCGCATGAAATGCAGCCTGAGAGCTAAACTTCGTAATAACGGAGCTCGTTATTATAATCTAACGCAAGTTTGGTATCGGGCTACTTTTTGACCCTTATCACATCAGAACTCTTGCTTGTTTCGTGAATTATGTAATATCTAAAGGATGTGTATATCAATGAGTTTGTAAGATTACATATATAAGGTAGAATTTACACGTTGTTGAGTATTGCATTGTAATTAGCATTAATTTTAAAAAGATATCCTCTTGGATGATTGCCATATGTATCAGTTTTTCGTTTAAATCTTCGTAAATGCACCTTTTAAGAACTTTGAGAAAGAAGATGAGGATATTCCTTCTTGATGAGAAATGCTTATGTGTGCAATATTTTCGTTGTATTAAAAGCTTATAATTATGCATGTATAAAGTAGTGCCAATAATTGTAACGTGTAGAAGGAAAAGTTTAAGTATCATTACTCGTTTATTTTTTTTTCAACACGAAATCTTATAGCAGACTCATACTATTTATATTTTATCAAAGTAAAATAATACTTTTTCAGAAAATGCATTCCAAAAATTTTAACCGAAAAGTACATCGTATGTTAAATTGTTAGTATTTTTGTATGTACATATAGGTAATATGTAATATCGTCAATTGTGTACTTAATAATTATAAAGGCAGTGTGATTAATTTTTGTATATGAACAAATTTGTGAAAATCGGAAGTAAATATAAGTCGTAATATAAAATAAAATTGTATTATTTCTATTATCTACGTATAAAATACTACCTTCCATAAGATCTCTATTTTCAATGCGTTTTCAAGTTTAATTTTCAATTATTGCGTTTAATTTATCGTTCGTTGGTTTACCTTTGTATCGACGCAAGTCTGAGAGCGGTTACTATTTTACCGACAGTGCACTTTGTAAATAATCATTTTTGCAAATGCAGCTTTATAGTTCTACAAAACACATTATTGATTAATTATACAAGTAACTCAGTTACATTATCTCAAATCTCCCATTGTAAAACATCGTAAAAAGAGCGATTTCCCCTTTCGAATCGAAAGTTATACTAATCCTTTATTTGTACCAATTCGCTTTTTGTTACAACATTTAAAGTACAATCCTTTTTCTCCGCACAACTTTCATATCAAAAATCACCTTTCAAAATCCTATAAATGGACAAGAAAACTTGGAAATAGGTCGATCTTCGAAAGCGCCGAAGTAAAAGTAAAATTTCAAACTTTACCGGATACCCCTATCGCATAGATATATACACCTAGCATTCACGTGTGCGAAACACGATATTGGTCGTCTTCGAGAACGTTTTTTTATCTCGACTCTCAAAGTGCAGGGCGATGCACTTTCTTCTCGCGCCGGCTTTTAAGGTCAAGAGAAAGTTCAGCGGTCGTCGAGTTCGCGCGCGAGTAGTATTGTGCTCTTTGTGCTTTTATTCGCACGTTTTTGGAGCTTTTTTGCAAATTAAACCGGAGAATACAATAAGGTGCGAAAATTTGAAAGCTACGAGGGGCAGTCGTGTGGATCGTCGATTTCCTAATTTACTTGACTCTTCACGCTTGCCTGAAAATCAGTACTTTTTCTCTCTGTATAAAGACTCTTATACAATCGAATCGATCGTGTGATTTGATTTCGAGAACTACGTAAACATTCGAGAACTTTGTGCGTGCTCCACAGTTTGGACATTACGTAAATGATTAATTGTTGTTAATTCAGTTATCGGTACCGATAGCTTTATAATGCTTCTCAAATTTGCGCAATCGTGTAGTTGTGGCAGTGATTATAACCTATCTGCATATTATTGAATCAACGTTTACGAGCTCGAGGTGTAATTACATATATCCTTCAGTAGAAAATGCGGGGTATATGGCAGGACACGCGTGCGCCTATTTGTTTATATCATACGTGATTATTTTTTATTGTAAATAATAATAATAGTCGTGTATACAAATCGAACTGAAATTCTATTCAATAATTCTTTTTCTTAAAAAAAAACATATCTTAAAAAATCCTCGCAAATGTCCTGATCACCAAACCTAAGCACACATCGGACTTAGCCAACAGCCAAGTCTCCAAAACTGGTGACACATTGCCAAAACCGCGCACACACTCGCCCCCGTATTCGGATGACAATTATACAAAAACCGTCATCGACTGCGGTGGTCGCTCGCAGTTGTGCAATAGCTTCAAGAATTTCGTTCAAGAGTCTATATACACACACATATATACCTATATACTACAGCACACAGAGCGACTATAGCGGTGAAAGTCGATCCGATCCGCAGGCTCAACTTGCTTCAGCTCTTGCGGTCTACCTATATAGACACTGGACACACAGCCGTGAAAGAAGCAGCTTTTCCGTGAGAGGAAGGAAGGATATTATACATATATCTATCGTTTTCGTTCCAAGTGCATCGCTCTGCGCGCTGTTGCCGGCGTATATAAAGCGGGGATATATAACGGGATTGATATTGTAACGGGTCGATATAGAGGTTCTTCTTATGGATAGCTTTGCTATGGCTATATCTCGGTTTTTAGGTTTGTAGGGTATGCTGGCCTTTTTTTTGGATTGGATACCTTTTCTTTTTGTCAAGGAATCAAACTGTTTTCTGTATTATTAGGATCGAGACGATATATGTAACGCAAAACTAACGAAAAATCACGACAGGCTTTGCGCAATAAAATTTATAGGATCTCATTAAACCGAGAACAATAAAGAAAAAATCTCTAATTAACTATAAGTGCTGCAGAGATTATGCAAAGCCAGAGCGAGTTGTTTCCTCTCGCACTAATATACCTCTTCCAAAATAAAGCGTTGAATAATTCAATTAAACTTTCCTCAATTATCCAGCAACATCCAGTATAGCTCATCAAAGCTATATGAACACACGACTATCGCGCATATATCCCGCACTTGAAAACTTTTCCTTTTTTCGCGAGAGAAACCGTATCGTTTCGCTGAGAATTTTTCAGGAAGCCTATGAAAGAGAGAAAGAGAGAGAGAGATGGATCGTATAAAGCTTCAATGCTCGGTGAAGCGGTGTGTTATATACGAACTCGCGAAAGGAGAAAGCAGCTTCGCGCGGGAATGGAAGGTCGCGCGCGCGCGCGGAAGAAAGTGAATCGCGATTGTATGTGTATATATGTTGTTGTACATGCACACGTTCTTACTCATGAGGAAGGACGAGCTCTCTTATGTTGTGTTTCAGGTATTATTATATATATTATAAATACATATTTTTTTTTCTACCTTCGATAATTATTTCATCGAGATGTGTGTATTGTGTAACGACAGGATAATTATTGGTGTTAAAATTTTCGTCAATGTCTTAGATAATAATATGCGGTGACTGTATATGTGTGACCTTTTCATGGAAGGTCGGGATGTCAGTCAAAGTTATGATCTTTTATTCAGCGAGTACTGATGGAAAAGCTTGTTACGAATGCATGTCCGAAGATTTTTTCGACACATCGCGACAAGGTTGTGGATGTAAGTTGCGGGGAATCACTGATGATGGGATCGAATGCTTTTTTTTTCTTTTTTATTACACACTGGAATAGGGTTAAGGAAAATATGAGCGATTGTTATTCCGAAGAGCTTTCCTTTACGAGGTTGACGTTTATATATGCGACGTTCTTATATTTCGATGCCTCGAATTCCTGATGAAAATTTTTATGTACCAGTCAGTTTCTCAAGATCCTCATCATAAAAAAGAAAATGTTGTTACTTCTTCAAAACACCGGCAAATTTGTCGTTAGGCAAACTACCATTAGATATCGGTCTCATTATTTTCACCTCAAAAGAAAGAAGTAACCACAAAAAGTTCCAATTTCACTGCCGAAAAATCCACCACCACCAGCAACATAAAAAAAAAAAAAAAAAAAAAAAAAAACAAGAACGTCACGGTGCATTATACTGTCTCATTGTATAACTCATACATAGCGTGTACATATACATCAGTAGCGTGAAAGAAAGCGCGCCGATCCCCACTTTACGATTTTCGTGATCGGACTCGCAGCTCAGACAGTCCGTTCTCTCGAGTCTCTCAGTAAGCAGCAGCAGCTTCTCGCGGCCGCCAGTCCTCGATCCTCTAACCGACGGGAGTCAGCCGAGTAGCCGCACTGCAGGTGTGTAACTGTGCCTCCTCCTCCTCTTCTTCTTCTTTCTCAGTGTCTTTTTTAGAGAGTTTAGTAGTAGTACAACAGTCGCGATGTATATTATAGTGTTTTAGCCTTGTGGATTATACTCAGGCTCTTTCGTAAGGACGAGTTTCTTTCGCTTTGTTTCGTGTGTGTTTGGCGTTTTTCAACGATTTTTTTGCAAACATTTTGAAAGCTATTTGAACGGATCGAAAGAAAGTCGAAGAAAGTTCGTTTCCGGCAGGAAACGCCGCTGCAGCGTCGAAAAAGGGATTTGCGAAAATCGGTTATCGGCGCTGACGTAACTCATGTGCGGCTATCTTGACGCGCTCTCTGCAGGCAAAAGTGAAAGTGCGCGCATTTTTGCACGCCGCTATAATCGATCTTCTCGCTTTAAACGTGTAAATATACCCCTGAAATACTCGAAAATATCCCGAAGCTTATGGTAGAGCATCGTTTTGTCTGTATGAGCTTCCGAAGAGAGGTAAATATACAGTGAAAATCGGCCGATCGCACCGGCTTTCACCGAGACTTGCGTCGCGTCGTGCGCTTGTAATATCGTTTATTATACACGGAGACACGTGGGTATATATTTCTATATAGACACTTAGAAAGTAGATCACCTTGTAGTATGAAAATTGGTAATGAATATATGTGTTTAACACGCAAAACTGGTTCTCTCTCTCTCTCTCGTGATCGGTATTGAAATTTTACAACTTTGACTGTATATTATAATGTACGTGCCTTTCTTTTGCGCAAACGAGTGAAAAATCGGCAGTAAAACTCGACGAAGAAACAAAGAAAGTCGCTCTGTGACACGACGTTTTATCGAATCACAACTTCAAATAGAAAGCCGCGCACATATATACACGTCGGGGAGATTTCAACGCCCGAAAATTCGATCTAGCACGTAGTACTTAATCCTTGCGTACGTACTTCTCTTTAATATCTAATCGGTTGACTCACGCATTATTATTTTGACAATTTTTCACGTATTTTTTATAAGATTGCTTATGAGTGACCCAGATGGTTTCTAAAGCTCGTGTGAGAATGCGTAAAGAGAAAACTATGTTCTTTATCTATTTGAAATTATATAAAATATTGTCAATTTATTTGGACAAATCATCACAGAAACCGATTTGTTACACTTGATCTTACAATTAGAGTACACCATGCCCTATAACGTTGGAATTTTGAGTTATAGATGAAACAAAAAAAAAAACGGATTTTAGCATTCAACATTTTAAACGCGGTACATGAAGTTATTTACAGCGCTACAATCCATAGGATACAAAATGATCAGAAGCTGAAAAAAGCAAAATGCATTTTTAATTTTGTAACGTACAAAAATTTTGGTCAGTTCTGTCTTCTGAATAAATTTCTGTTTAAAATTATGTTTATAATAGGTATATGTAAAGTGCATTTTTTTGGTAGTATTTGGTGGGTATAGAAATACTTTTTGCGGAAACATTTCAATATTAAGTATATGAGGTACACGTGCTAGTTTTTTGAACTTGAAAATCTCGAAGAATTGAAAGTCATTACTTTTTCGATATATTAATAATCTATGGAGATTTTATTCTGGATACTTTATCATTTACAAATGAACAATATTCTTCTAACTTCGAAAAAATCGAGTAAAGTTCTAGATTGGGATATATTAGTGGTTATTGGTGGACATCACACGAGGCATGATGTGATCGTGAATATATATATGGAGAGGTACATAACGGTAAATTACAGCACTGGTCGATCGGCGATTGCGTAAAAATCGCCGAGGCTTTCGTCACAATCGCCGCCGTCTCTGTCGACACACTTTACTCTCGTATAATTATAATAACACTTTGAGAGCGAGGTGAAAAAAAGCGTCTGAGTGTGTTTTGCCTGTTTTTTAACGTATTTTGCATGAAACGTTCGTCGGTCTTGTTCTAATTTAGAAAAAAAGAATACCAGTGTCGATTGTGCAACGTGAAATTAGTTTTTTATCTCTCGAAGATCAACGGCCTAATACAAAAACTGGTAAACAGTTAAACGTTTATTTATCGCGGACTATAATTTTCATTGCGCCATCTATTTTATGGCAAATATACGATATTAAAACAGGCTCTCGAGCTAGTAGTATGTCGATTAATAATCGTATATAAATATTTCTTTATACATCCTATCATAAGCGTCTTGTATAATAACGTGCATTAATTTTTCTCTTTGGAATCTCGAAAGATTAGCGCACGAATCTTCAACGTTTAAATAACATTTTACAACAGCTTCCCCGATATCGCTCTGGAAAACAAAAGATCGTTAGCCAACACCGTATATACATCTATCCCCATGTGAAATGACACGCCGCAAAACCAGAAAAACTCGCTCGTAAAAATCACCGCTCAATACTAAATCAGCATATATACGCCGGATAATTTCCCACAATTTTTTCCCCATTCATCCAAGGCCGTTAACTTCCTCTAAAATCTCCTTTCGCCCATAAACTTTTCACACGCTCATATTCCGCTCGCGTCTGCCGAGACAGCCGCACGTGACTCCACTGTGAAATTCGCAAAATCTGTAGCATCACAATCATATTCAGCCGGCGTGAAGAATCAATTTTTTCTTTCGCTCTTTTACACGCGCGCGCGCGCGCGCTCTGGTGATCATCGGTATTTTTGACGTGAGTCGTATACGTGTTTCTGAAAAGTCGCCGTTTTGTTATTCAAATTACGCGCGCGCAAGCGCTGAAAGCCCGCGCGCGCGAATCGGCTAATAACGTGTTCAAATAGCGAGTCGCATACTTAATTAGTTTTCATTTGAGTTTGAGGCGCAATTTTTCTCGGTTTGGCGTGACACGAGCTGACGTATTGAAGGCTCTTTGGATAAGACGGATTGATGGGTGTTATTTCCGTTTGTCGGGCTTTTAATGATAGTGTGTATACTCCATTGACTTTGATCCTTTTTTTGTGTTATTATGTGGATGATTGATCTTTCTTTTTGAAAAATGTCTCTTTTCGGAGTATGAGTGATTAAAATTTGTAATAGTAACATGTATATTAGTGTTCCTTTGTTTAAGGTGCTTAAAAGCTGAAAAGTGTAGAGACAGGTCCCACCAAGCAGTTATAGCATTAGTGACCCTTGCAGGCCCAACACGGCAGTTTTGGCATAGGTAATCTATCGCTTATATATGCACTTGGATCGCCGAAAGCGATGAAGGGAAATAAGAAAGCGCCTATGCGCCACCTATCGTCGCTGTTCGGAAACACGGATAGTTTAGCCGGTGGGGGGAAAGGCCAGTCCAAAACGGTTTCGTTCTTATACATATCGCAAATTGAAATTAAAATTATTGTATTTTCTATAGTTTGTTATTATATTCTCTCAAATTTCACTTTTTTATAGATTAGCATATATTCTATACTTTTCATAAATAGAACTTTATGACCTGCTGCTATTTTTTGCGGTCTCTCTGCGAATTAAATTCAGGTAATCAGGACAATTACTGTAATTATATAAATAACACATTGTCAGAAGGATGTTTTCATAATTCTGATAATGTAAAACATCAGGTAGATCTTTTAAGCTGGATTTCTTTGGTACTGCATCACTGCAGAAACGACTACAAATTATTGAAAACTAAAGAATAAAAATTCAAATTCATTCCAGCTGAAGAAAATGGGTGGCCAGGAACAACCAGAGGCCTACAAGTGTAGCCTGAGCTCGCAGGCACAGGCCATAGCGAAGCGCGAGCTCCGCGAGGACGAGGCCACCCGGGATCATGCTCTGGAACAATTCCGCGAGTGGATCCAGAAACATCCGAGCATCAAGAACTGTCGCACCGACGCCGTCTTCCTTCTGCGCTTCCTTCGCACCAAGAAGTTCAGTCTTCCTCTAGCCCAAGAGATGCTCGAGAGATATCTGACCATCAGGCAGTTGTATCCCGATTGGTTTCAGAATCTCGATATCGATGATCCGGAAATCGAAGCTATCATCGATGCTGGTTATCTGGTGCCGTTGCTCAAGAGGGACTCGCATGGTCGCAAAGTCATTTTGTCGTGTGCCGGTAGGTTTTATTTATGTATATGATTCTGCATGACTGTTCTGTCAATTAATGGTTGGTGTCAGCAGTGTCGCTTGCATATAGTTACTTTGTATTCAAAGCTCGACTTCTTATTAGATGTAGTTCCTGAGAGCGTGACTAGTTTTTTTTATTCGTTCTCTGATATACAGTGAAAGTCGCTTCCACTACAACGGAGAGTGAAATCGAAAAAAAGTTTATCGACCATAATAGAAACTTTTGTAATAGAAAACAGCTTCATTATGACATCACACGCTTTCGTGTGGCGCAGTATGATATAACGGTTATATAAATTTTGGCTGTTGGCCCAACTGCGCGATTCGAAAATCGTGTAAGTAGGATGCTTTTCCTTTACTTGAATCGTATATACGTAATTTACAGTCTGAATTTCAGATGCATATCGTGACGAAATTTGATTTCGCGCTTTCATACAAATATTTGAAGCCCTTATTTTCGTACGTTTATTTCCAATTAAAACCTGTAATTGCCACTGGATTGCAAACTTTAACAATTCCACATTATGAGATAGAATCTGCAACAAAATTGCTTTTCAGCGAACAAAGTATTATATACCTACATCCTCGTAATGAACAACAGAGAGCCTAACTTCCACGAGCTATTATAACGAACGAACTACTGACGAACTTTCGTCCAACTTGATACAGCATGAATATATCCAAGACGCCGTCGTTCCAACTTTCCTAACTCGATATTCCGCCTCTGTAATACTACTACAAGAGGCTTCAGTACCTCCTCCTCAATTTCCGAGCTATATTCACCAAACAAATCTCAACAGCAAAAATTCATTAATCCTTCGCAGGTCGCTTCGATCCATACAAATTCACCTCGGCCCAGATGGTTCGTGTGCACAGTCTCGTGGTCGAGGCTTTAATGGACGAGGAGGAAAGTCAAGTCCACGGTTACACCCACCTGAACGACGAGTCTGGCCTGACGATGGGTCACCTCAGCTCCTGGTCCATCACCGATATACGTAATATGCTCGGTTGCATACAGAACAGTACTCCCATGAGGCACAAGGAGACGCATCTGGTTAACGTTCCTGGATGTGCCACCAAGATTATCGAACTTGCGCTGTCGCTGCTGAACGAAAAGCTCCGCTCGCGCGTCTTGGTGAGTGTTTTGAATTTTCCCGCCATTTATTTAACGAATAGAGTAATTACAGAGTTGCTTTTTTTAAATGATGAGATCGCGTAGCTTGGCTCTTCTTTGTTTTCTCTGACAGCGAGATACAAGTAATTAATTAGCTGCGATTTTCCCAAGCGTGAAAAATCGCGATTCGTTCTTGACACACAATATCCCGTCATAATAGTCTCTCACGTTCTTGTAGTGCAATTAAGTTGGATTGTTATAACAGAGAGTGAAAGTTTTGCAATGAAAAAAAAATTTTTCAATTTTCAGCTCCACAAATCCTTGGACGATCTGCAGCACACGATCGACCCGAAGATCCTACCCAAGGAATACGGCGGCGAAGTTCCTCTCGCCGAGATGATCGGTAATTCTTCCCTTTACTTTTACTTTATTCAAATTCGCGAGCGGATGACTTTCTCTTTCTTCACGGCTCACTAAGTCGAGCCGTGAAATATCGAACTCTCTACTTCGCAAGTTCGTTAATCCCATAATGTAAGTATAATAACGATATAATTTTGTTGTCTCGACAGCCGAGTTCAAGAAATCGTTAAGATCCAAGAGGAACGAGATCAAAGCGCTGGACGACATGTACATAGAAATCTCACCAAAGGACACGTGCTCGGCGAGCGAAGGATTAGGTGGACTTTCCGGATCGTTCCGCAAGCTCGAAGTCGACTAATTTTATTTTCTGTTTTTGTTCAAAGTTTTAATTTTTAAGCTTCATCGATGGTGATCGTTCATTGCTTATATCTGTAAGACTCGTATTCGTAAATTATTGTTTATCTAGACACTTATAGCGCGTGGATTTTGGTTCGGACAGCTGTTTTATTTGACTATAAAAAAATAAATACAGACTCGTGGTTGTACATTATGCATGTAGCTCGAAAAGTAGAGAGTGAATTATTCCAAGTGATGAGTGAGCCAAGATTCTCGAGTAAGACCGTAATGTTAATTAGTTTGCTAAGTCCGTCACGAAGTGTGCTCAGCCGGTGGTATAAGTTACCTACAACGTTGCAGTTGTTTTATACATAATGTAAATCGCTTACGATTATCACTTAACTGTGATTTTTTGCGATTATAAATACAATAGCTATACAGAATACCGCATATTATATCTTGTAACTCCTACTTATTAAACTCTACCGCATAAATTTATACCATTATATCTACAGTTTTTGTGTCTATTCTCACCTCACCGTTTTTTTATTTACGTTATTTTATTTGTTATTATTTTACGTTTTTAGATTATTTCGTAAGGTTATTAATGTTTTTTATGTGTACTTATATAAGTCTATTAGCACGATGTGTATATGTCTAAGACGATCATGTGAAATACGGGTATCTCTGCGAAACTATATATTTCTGCTATATATTGATACACAACAATAAAATGCTTTTGTTATAAGAATCTAAAGCACCGTTCTCAATATTTATTTATCTAAAACATCATTAATCCTTTAGGAGAAAGTGAATGTCAATAAGGAATAAAAATATCCAACAGTCTTTAGCCACTTCCCTATCGATTAATCTACGTGTAAAATTAAAAAGCCTCAAAAATCTCCTAGATAAAGTTTTACGATAAGTCTATTATCAATATGAATTTAATAAGTACCATGTATACGGAGCGTTGGAT
>UCOJ01000973.1:0-52083 GCA_900474305.1 Cecidostiba fungosa | reverse complement strand
TCATTATCGTTAATGCCTGTATAGCTGTATATATATATTCCTCGTGGGAAGATTGCTTCTGCAAAAGGATTTCACAATGACGAATGCACAGCTCTTTTTGCCGCGTTGAGAGTCGATAATTTTGAGTTATGACTGCTGCAAGCTCGATATTATATTGACTGCTTGGAAGGTGATAAATTTTCTCGAATGAATTATGTGCATTAACCTTTGTGAAGTTCCTTTAGAGCAAAAAAAAATATATATATGTTTGCGCAATCACGCAGTGTTGCAACATGTCCATCGCGCGCACACATCGTCATCATGCATCGAATCGAACAGAGACGAAGATCAACAAACGTGAGATTTTTAATCGTGTCGCGGAAATGGATTTCGCGTCTGTATTTTTTTCTATACGTACGAGAGACGTTGATAAACTCGCCGGTGAGGGGGAACGAAGAGATTTAGCGAGATTTGTTGTTTTCGTCTCTGTCCCTATATCCCGCGCTCGCGACCGACGTCTCGGGGGTTGTTTTACTTTATTACTGCCCCTTTCCGCATTTATTTTCTTCTCCACACTACTGTGTACCTATACATATAATATATAGTCTTCGCTCATCGGTTTGTTTTTTCACATCCTTGGTTTTATGTTGGCACTTCATTTTCCTCGTCTCGACACGCACAAACGACGATATACCTTAAGTGTACTGAGGAGTTGAATATAATTATTATTATTATTATGTATCCCGATATGAGTATTATGTACACCTAATATATCCCTTGATTGTTTATACAAAAAAGTTTTCCGAAGCTTTTCTGAGTGATGTTTTACGAACGAGGCCTGACCAAACCCTGTCTTACTCCACTTACATGACGCTCACCGCCTCCATACCATGATCCGATCAAACACACATACACACACGACTTTATCTCGAAATTAAACGTCGCTCCGAAAAGGTTCAGAATGCAAATCACCGCGTCTCTGTGTTTACGCACCGTCTCCCTGTATAAGCGAGACTCTCACATACACTATGTCCTCTTGGGTCAATATGGAGCAAGAAAATTCGGAAAAAGGCTCGGTCCTATCTACGATCTCGTGACTATACTCCCTCTTTGGATGAAATTTACATAGCCGGACGATGAAAATGATTTTCTTTTCTTTTCGTTGGTAAAGAGGCTTAAGCAAAGTTTTCTGTTACATGCCTGGATATCGGAGGGTCTCATGTGATATTGGCTTTTTTAATGAACGAATCGAGATTTTAATAAAGTCGAGAAGGCTTTGTGGTAGTTTTGTAAGGAAATTTGCTCGCCGGCATAGCACGGAATTTATTGATGAGAATCGAGCTTTTTGCGATAAAAAGAATACTATGCATAGGCGTCTAATTAATTTTTACTCCGAGTTAGCGACGGTTATTATCGTTGAACCAGTTATATTTTGGGACGGTAGAATGACTTTTGTTGAAACTTGCTTAATTGACGCTGATGATAATAATAATGAATGGGAAAACACGTAACATTAAGTACAAAGCTGGCGCGCGTATTACGAGAAGATGTAATTACGTTAATTAAACACGATCAAAGGCGCTTCAATATCGAATATTTATGAAACGTAATTGACGTTATTTGGAAAATAGTAAATTCAATTTTCTCCTTCGAGCCACACGAGACGATCACTATAATGAGCAAAGGCAGACGCAGCTATTTCTGCGAAATGTATAAATGTACAATTAACGACCAGTTAAACGATTTTTTTGCACTAAAATGAACGATCAAAGATATACAGCTAATATTCACTTTTTTTATTGAAATAAAAAGAAGTTTTTCACGCAAGCCTTTTTCCGAATTTCTCCTCGCAATGAAGAAAGCACTCAGCAGCTGCACAAAAGACACTCCCCAACACTTGGTTGTATAAGATCCTGAAAATACGTTGGCTCCTTTGTGCGGAATCATCTCGTCTTCCCTCCTAGGAAAATACTAAATAAGTGAAGTGTTACGTCATAGCTTTTACTTTACGAAGCTTAATCTCAGAATGTACTTCAAAAACTCGAATCATAACTGCACATAAATTCAAAATCACGCACAAAGCAGTCAACATAAAATTCCCAACGCGCGCACACACAAAGAGAAGCAAAGCCCCGATCGAAGCTCATCAGTCTCCGGCGATAGCAAGTATTAACCGACATATCTGATCCAACAGAACGACAGGCAGCCCGGGGAGCAAATCGCCGGCGGGAGTAAGCGGAGGCCCAGCCTCGGCTACCGGAAGCAGTGGCACATCGGCAGGAAATGCCAGCGGGGCAGCGGTGGGTCCGGGTGGTGAGCCCAGGACACCCACTGCTGGACCCCAGAACAAGCAGCTCCAGAATGTCAAGGGCGAGCATCCTTCGGTAAGTTCGGAGGTATCTTTCGTTTTCCCCTATACTACTAATAGAATTCAGTTATAGATTATAGATTAGATTTTAGACGACACTTTATAGATTATAGATTTATTACACGCTACTATAGATCAGTTAGACGCTTGTTAGATAGGTAGATTGAAAAGCTTCTTATACAGATGATGAATTATATTTGAATTGTATTTTAGGATGAAATTCTTGTTAAAGTTGAGCCTTTACATACCTGTGGAGAAACCCGAGTAACACTGGGAGGCTTTTTGGGACGGCTTTTGTAATATAAAATTTTTGAAGAAACACAGTCTTACATGGATTTCAAAAAGGCTTTGCTATACCGTAAGCTTGAGGAAAATGGAATAGAAGCCGTTACTTTTTCTCAGGATTTCACATACCGTGGAATGGCTTTCGAGTATGAGTTAGGAGATGCATTATAGCGTTTTTCCATGAAAAATGCTTGAATGTAGATTTTCGTTTTGAAAGGTTTAATTAGCTGGATTCTGTTATCAAAGGATTGATACATTTCAACTCATTTGAGTGTAATTTTTAAAAAATAATTCGTGGAATTGGACTGGAATAAAATTTTAAATTCAATATTTTTCAAGCATAATCAGTAGTAGCAGTCTGTCGTTGGTTATACGAGTACTTTGTAATGAATTAATTAAATTTTTTTTATTTAATTTTTTGAAATAACAACCGTTGCAAATTTAATAAAGACAAAGTGAGCAAATTGTATTGACGTTCGTATTATTAAGACCAGAATGAAATATAACCGTGGCCTCGCGATATTGTATTTAGATTTCAAGAACTTTGCAGCTCTGATAAAATCATTTTTCACTCTAAAATAATATTTGAAACTCTAGAGCTTCGCATGACACATTATTTATTATTTAAACTAAATCTATCAGCGAGATTGCTGTGAGAATATTGTACATGAATCTCTTTATTATTGTACAATATTATTCAATAAACTTTATGTGATTTACCCTTCAGAATCGAAATGATACAATTGTTTTCAGTCGAATGGAACAATCTCTGCGAAAGTTACCGGTGACCTACTTTTTAATATTACGTATATATACGGAATCTGCGAAGTACATATATGGAAAGCGTTGATCATTAATATTCTCTTTGATCTAAAAATATCGAATTCTTTCTTTTAATTCTGAAAAATGCAACTTTCGATGCTGAAAACGTCGGCTAAAGTCGATTACTAATCTGCGCTTTGATTTCGCGTTTTTTGTTCAACCTTCACTGCTCGCACAAAAAAGTCACCTTTAAAAGAGTTATTCCCTCGATATAACTCGTTTAATAATTCACCTTCCGGCAAACTATTCATCGGCTAAAATGTCCGCTCTTTATATCAGGCTAAAATAGTTGCTATACCTATAATAAAATTGTCGATGGAGAAATATTTTTTCAGCTCACTTACAATATAATCTGGTTAAAAAAAATGTAATTCCGCCGCGTAGCAATTCTCGTTCGAAAATTCTGCGTTATCCTTCTCTTTTTTCAAAATCTCGACCAACTCAGCGTTTTTCCTTCACATCTGCTCCTCTGAATCATGCGCGAAGTCAGTGAAAATCCGCTTACCTCAGCTCAAGCCTGAATCTTTCAACCATACGTCCAGCACTTTACGCATCGGACAACGAAAAATCAGCGCATGAATATTAATCCGAAAATCTGCATCGACTAAAAAATTGACTCTGCGCGAAAATCCAAATTACGATTTTTCACGCTCCAATTTCATCCGCTGTTGCGATATCCCCTAAAAAACGCGAGCCAATACATCCTCGCGCGCTGTATAGTCCATAATTCATACGTGAAATTACGAAGTGCGCTACGCGGATAATCCGAAAAAATTGTAAAGCGTCGACTCCTTCCTATGCGATACACCGCGTAATCCCCGGAGAGAGTATATAACACACCGGACGTCGTCGTCGTCGTCGGAAGAGGATTAGCGCGAGAAGCGTTCATTTGCAAGGATTTCGCGCAAACGCGAAAGGCTCTTCTTTATTTGCCGGCATATATATACTATATATATCCAAAAGCCTCTACTCTACGCTTAAAGCTTGCAAGCTCGGGTACAAAGGAGAGGAGCAGCTGCTCTTTCTTTCTTGTTATTATTTTTCTTTTTCTGCATCTCTCGTCAATTTTTTTTCTTCTTCCGCAAGGCCTTTGTGGAAATCAATGAGTGATTGTCTCGCGAACGCTCGAAGAAATGGAAGAACGGTTTGAGAGAAAGAGAGAAGAGCCTGGCCGAACAAAGGGGGAAAGCAGTCGCGAGGAATCGACAGAAATGAGCAGGGGAAAGGGAAAATTAGACACTGACACCGTTTCTTTTATTTTTGTGAGAAGCTCTTGGTTATCATTTTTTTCCCTCTCGTTTCACGGATCCCGGCAGCCTCGCCGCTAATTCTCGCTGTGTAGGGATAATTATTTTTTTTTGTTGGCCTTTGTTATCTGCTTAAGGTCAAGATGAACATTTTCCAGTCTAACCGCACATACAATCATCGTTGTGTATATCTCTGCGACCGCATCGCATTTTATACTCCCAGTGTTACGCTGCAGATGAGTAGCTTACATAATTTTTACAATCCGCTTAAAAACCTGAAAATTCAAATGAAAAAGTATTGAAGCCCTTCACTTATATACATACCTACACGAGTAGTAGGGGAAAAAATCTCCTGGACTCTCTCGAGCCATTGTAAAGCCAACATTAATCTCAGAGAGTTAAAAATAGTCCCGCAAGCGCGCGCGAAAATAAAAAGCTGCAGCAGAACAATCCCGTATACGTAACCATTGTTTTCTCTCCTTCTCTTCGCAGAAGGCCTTCCTGCAGAGCAGATCTATCTCGCTGGTGGACATGTACATCGACAACGCGGAGCCCACCGAGAACGTCGGCCAGATTCACTTCAGCCTCGAGTACGACTTCCAGAGTACCACGCTCATTTTGCGCATTATACAGGTGAGCCAAATTTTCTTTTTCTTTTTCTTTCTTTTTAATAACGAGCCGGAATGTATTGTGCTGAGAGTAGAGAGAGTGTCGGGGACGAGAATTACTCAGCTCTGAGAAAGTAGGTGACGTGTTTAGCGGACACACGAGGGATCGTTTATATTTAGGCGGTCGCGCTCTTTGTGTGCCGAACGTGCAGTTTTTGGGAGCTTGGATTTTGGAATTATTCTCGAGGTTTTCTGTATTTAGTAAAACTACTAAGAGAGAATCGTTAAAATAAAAGAAGTATAAGCTTCTAGCTCGATGCAAATAGAGGGTAAATTACGTTCGAAACAACGCGTAAGCCGAAAGTACTCTAAACGAAAGCTGCAAAATTCCAGCCGTCTACGCGACCTCGTATATATCTGTGTGTATATATATACTCACAAACCTGCGCGAGTCGAGTATCGAAAGCACATCCTTCCAGGAATGTCTTTCATACATGCAGACACACGCTCCCATAGCTCGGATTCCGAACTTTCTTCTTCTCCACTTCCACGGCGCGTATAATGCGATTCCAAAGTTTTCAATCACCCTCTCGGAGCTTTCATTAAAAACACTGCGATTCCCGGAGAAAGTCGAGTCAGCAGTGTGTACTTTTCGACATCGGTATCGCGCCAATTTCGATGGGAAGCGTAAGAGGGAACATGAAACAGTGATGTATTTTTTTTCGTTGCGAATATACTTTTATTTTTTAAACATGATTTTTTGAGTAGCTTCGTTATAACGCAACAGTGCCATTTTTTTTCGGAAAAAAGCACGCGGAACAATTCCAATTACCGCGAACTAGAGCGAGTCATATCAACAATAATTAAAATAACTACACGCCAGAATAAAGCCTGCAAATATTTCCACAGAATTTTTCAACCCTCGTGAAAAGTTAAAGGCACACAACTATGTCACGAAAATCCTCCCCTCGAAAACGCGCCTTGCATTTTTAAAGCTCCCCGACATTATATCCTCTCACTCTCTATATATACGTATATATGTATATCTCGTTTTTTTTTGTCTCCACTAACGTTCTTTTCTCTCCTCTCTTTCCCTCGACAGGGTAAGGACTTACCAGCGAAGGATCTGTCCGGCACGTCCGATCCTTATGTGAGAGTCACCCTGCTGCCCGACAAGAAGCACCGACTCGAGACGAAGATCAAGAGGAGAACCCTCAATCCGAGATGGAACGAGACCTTTTATTTCGAAGGTGATTTCCGCGCGTTTATTGCACGCGTGCACGTTTGTACGGACGGCACGATCCTATATACGGTATTAAATGGAGGACTTTCTTTTTCTCCTCGATAGTCGCGTGTCTTCGGGGATTACACGAAGCTTTTTTCGGGAGAAGAAAGATTTTATTAATGACTCGCTTCTCTTCGTGCGAATGTTCCAATTAAAACCGTATACATCCCTGCCGTCGATGTAAATTACGCTTGACGTTAATATATTGCATAGCTTTGTGCTGTAAACTGCGCGTGTAACTGGTATAAAATCAAGCTCTACTTGCGCGTGCGTTGGGAACAAAGCTAAGCAATATCGCGGTGTTACCGCGACTGATGCTGTAGAAGTTAATACATGCGTTTGCGCGCTAAACTCGCGGAGTTTATCAAAGCGGGACTCGGCGACGTTTTGCGATATTGAGGCTCCAAAGTGTCCATAAAAAGTCCAATTCGAGGTGGTATTTACGCCACCTCTTCGAGCTAAACCTGCGGAACTGCGTTTTATTGCACGAAAGGTTATATATGTATATATACCTAAGCTTAATATAACTGCCTACTATAAAACGCGATAACGGTTTGAATAGATCTAAATAAATTCCGTAGACAGTTGGCAGGAAAGGCCTTTCTTTTGTCGAAAGAATCGCTCAAACTTTGAAAGCTTGAATGGCCATTGTTTGAAATTCGCGCGCCGAAAGAAAGGCTAATCAAGCTTTCCCTCTTCATTTTCATATCTCTGCCCAGGAAAGGAGATCTGACTCAATCTACCGTCGGGCAGATCGAGAGCCGATAGGAAAATTCGATGAAAGCTCTAATGTTCCTTGTTCCCTCCGGGGAGAGCTTGCAAGTTCCTTCTCCGAGATGATCAATGTAGATTTCCCTGACAATATAGTATCTTGAGCATAGCATTGTTGAAGTATTGTGTATAATGCGTATTTTCGTTTTACTGCCGCAATCAGCGGATAAATTTCTAAGCGTTGCGGGACGAAATAAAAACTGCGTTCCTCAGAGGATTAATTATAGATTTACGTCGCGGTTTTACGAGGGCACTTTGTGTGTCCCTTTTACGGGCCCATTGATTTATTCGTCGTGTTCACGATGTAATGAGCGTCGGGTAATCAAATCGCGCTTTTCTTTTCTTTTTTACTGCGCCACAGCGTTATCGCGTCGTTTATTTCATCAACACGCATATTTTCCTCTCTCGTAAAAACACAAAGTCTATAGAAGTCGAGTCGCTAATGTCATCCACTTCTCTGCATACGTACTGAGTTTTAATTGCTCCACTATACGTTGTTACATTAATTCAAATTTATTCAGGAAAAATCAAGTCGACCGTGATACCAGTCGTCGGGCGCAAAAGTAAGGGAAAAATACCAGGAGCATAGTTTTTTTTCTAAAAAAAAAAGAAATCGTTACAAAGAAAATACCGACGGTAATTAGTTAACTATTTAAGTACCGGCGGCGCAGTCGAAGAGTAGAGTCTCCAAAAGAAAATTAGAACCGACTGCAGCGGAGATAAAAAAAAGCGAGAGACTCCTCCTCGAGTCTTCCACCTCTTCTCCTTCTTCTTCTTTTCCTCATCTCGTGTACGAGCAAGGAGAAACCTTCAAGTTGAAGATTACGCGGAACGTCGACACAGACACACGACTCGCGTGCGCATGTATAAACGCTCTGTGTATACGTCTCTCTCTCCGGCCTTGACACCTCGCATTCAGCCGAGTGTATACAGGTCCGCTTTCACAGAAACGTTTTCTCCCCTCCCGTGTCTGACCGTGCACAGACATTGACTACTTGTGTATAACTCGTCGTCGTTGCTCTCTGACGCGACTGGATCTTTCTTTCTTTCTCTCTCTCGAGTTCCCTTTTTTTAGTCGCGTGAATAGGGGAGAGAGAAAAAAATCGTTGACGCGCTGCTTCGATAGAATGACAAACGCGCACTCGGCTAACCCAGTTTGCGGCGGTGGCTCGTCGTTCTTAAAAAATCGAGCTTCGCGATTTCATTTTATTCATTGCACAACTGCGTCGTTGGTATTACATGAAATTTACAGCACTTCGGTTAGGACGTACTAGATATCTCACTGATAACAATGAAGATTAATTTAGACCAGAGCTGGACAATGGTCCGCAGCCTCAATATCGCATAACCTCCCTGCTGCGAGTAATGATCGAGGCGATGAAAATGCTCACGAAATTCTCTCCGCAGGCTTCCCCATTCAGAAGTTACAGAGCCGCGTGCTCCACCTCCACGTCTTTGACTACGATCGATTCTCGAGGGACGACTCCATAGGGGAGATGTTCCTGCCGCTTTGCCAGGTGAGTCTCTATATATAAGCGTCCGCTTAAACCACGAGTTATACGCGCTCGATTAATCTCGGCGAAAGGTAATCTCATAACGCTTCTAGCTTTGACGATTTTCACGTATTATTATTAACCCCTTCGGCGAAACCGCTCGAGGTGTTATACACGAAGCGACTTTCACGAGTGTGTCTATAACGACAGAAGTTTGCCGGGCGAACTGGTGTAATTTCGTTTGTAGGCAAATCGAGCGCGTGTGATGGAGCTTGTTTGCGCGTGTGGGAGTTTTTTAACGATTTTTTTTTTTTTTTTTTGCTTTTTGCGAGGCTGTGATCGAGTTTGGCTTTTAGAGAGGAAACGCGTGGCAGGATTTTTCGTGAAATATATACGCTGGGCTTTAGTATTGAGTGTTTGAAATGTGGATTTCGAACAATGGATATTTTTGACGCGAGCTTGATGTAACGTGATTATCGGTAGCTCATTGTATTGAAACTCGATTAAATTCCCCGGAAAGATTATAACTGAAGCGTTCTATATTTGCGATTGTAATTGTTAATTAAACGATGAATATCTTCAATATACGAAGCGTTTGATGCTATTACAGTACGATCGCCACAATTCACAAACAAATAAAATTCTATAATATAGGTTGGAGTCATCGATCGCCAAACGCGCCTTTAAAAAAAATTCAATTTTCCATCGGCTGCTCGCCCGCATCAAGTGCGTAAAATCGTTCCTCTCGACTGCTCGCGTCTCGCCGAAGAAAAAAAGCTACACACAGACTATAAAAAAAAAAAAAATATACGAGCCGGTAGCTACCCTTGTATATTTCAATAAATCCACCGCATATAAAAATCGTGACATGTAACTCGATACAATACCACAGTTCGTTCTCTTTTTGTATAAGTTATACACGTTTAATTCCCACACGTACGTGAAAGATTGTTCTTTATGCATATTACAATAAGAAGTTGAAAAATTACATATTTGCATACAAAGCCACGCGAATAAACTAACGAGACACATGCACTCGATCGAACGCATCTTGCGTAGTTATGGATATCTGTCATGAGTCACTGTTGTAATGCAGGTCGATCTCTCGGAGAAGCCGTCGTTCTGGAAAGCCCTGAAGCCACCAGCGAAGGACAAGTGCGGCGAGCTCCTCTGCTCCCTTTGCTACCACCCGAGCAACTCGGTGCTCACACTCACGTTGCTCAAGGCGCGGAATCTCAAGGCCAAGGACATCAATGGAAAGTCAGGTGAGTCTTCTGTTTTTTTTTCTTTATTCTCGAGAGGGAAATCGATGAGTCGGGATTAAAGAAGGAGTTTTACGGGGCGGTTTTATTATTGCGGGGAGAGCTTTGATCGAATTGGATGTGATTCGAGATTGAGTTTCAAAGAGAGAGTTTGTTGATTAATTTTTTAGAGTTTATCGAGTGACAGGTATGCAGCGGACGTGTTTCTTTAAGCTTCCGGTCGAGCAGCGACTTGTTATTCTTGAAAGAAGGAGATACCGTCAGGTTGATGTTCAATTTTGTTCCAAGTTGCCGTAGAAATATCGGGGACGTCATATTTCTAAAAGCTTCAGACGGGTTGTGTAAAAACTGGGAGTAATTTTCTCGGAGAGAAACTTCGTGGGTAAATAAATGCAAAATTACTTTACGTTCGCTTATAAAAAGAAATTTTTATGGATTAATATTTTACACTTTGGGCAGAGTTTTCCAGCTACGCGGAAAATACCTTACACTTCATTGCGTAAAATGAAAAAGAACACATAAATCGACGCGTGAATTTACATTTTTGCCCGGTATACACGTTCCAAACAAAAAAAAAACGAGATAAATATAATTCCACCCGATACTTTTGCGCGCTATCTCCGAAATCTCTCTACGCCGTAGTCGAGATGAGAATTTACGCAAACGGTACGGGTAATTTTCTCGAATTACACAATATTTTCTCTCGATTTTTCTCCCGATACCGCGTGTATACGACTGGAGATTCCAACGATAACAGTGTACACTCAAAAATATTTCGTACGATATCAAACAATATACACAATTGATATTTCCGAGTGTAATAATTTTCGCAAAAAATTCACCTCCATGAATAAACAAATCCACGAAAAAGAGAAGACCATCTTATCCCGTCTCCGAATCACGTACAGACCTCCAAGATATTACACTCCGGAGTTTCTGCGCATCGAAAATTTATGAATGATGATATAATACTCTTCTGGCACGTTTGACGAATGGACTCTCTTTTTAATTTCCTGCTCCTTCGGTACAAACGCCGTATCTTCCAGATCCGTACGTGAAGGTCTGGCTTCAATTCGGTGACAAGAGGATCGAGAAGCGTAAAACGCCAATCTTCAAGTGCACCCTGAATCCAGTATTCAACGAGCCGTTCTCCTTCAATGTCCCCTGGGAGAAGATCAGAGAGTGCTCGCTGGACGTCATGGTCATGGATTTCGATAATATAGGCAGGAACGAGCTGATTGGCCGCATACTTCTTGCAGGTAATCATCCTTTCTCTTCTTTCTTATTTTTCATTTTGATTTATCGAGATTTTATATTATAGTACAGCTTGGAAATAATTCCGAGCATCTGTTTCAACTAAAAGTTTGCCAGAATAAAAAGGTGGCTCTCGTATTACTACGTTCGTGCAGCGCTGAAAATCGTGATACATCACGCGCGAGCGAGTATTAAAGTAGCGTAATTAAATATTTCGCAAATATAGAAAAAGCTAAAGGGCAAACACAATATGTCTCGTCCTCTAAAGTCTACGAGTCTCTTTCTCTGCGCGAAACAAAGCGGCGGCAGAAAATAGGTCAGCGGTGATTTTCTGTAATGAAATATACGCGTCGTCGATCAGTTGCTTTTTTTTCTCGCGATAAACTTGTATATACATACGAATACGATACACCGGCTGTTTTACAAACAAACTTAAATTACACGTGCAGGATTGTCGAGATATTTAACGAAATTCGAAACAGTATGGAGCCCGTCCATCCAATTACTAACAAAAGAGTGTGGAGGTCGATCGTATATTTCGAAACATACTTTAATCAGCGCGAACAGACGCGTCGGAAAATGCACTCGGAGGTGTATTTCAACGGAGGGAAAAAGTTTTGCGCTCTTTCTCTCTCTCTTTTTCGTATCGCGATGCTAATTTCGCACAAAAGGGGCCAGAACGCTTTTTCCTTTTTTATCCAAGGGGAAAACAAAGGTCGCGCGGGTAAGTTTCGTCATTCGCGTCATCCGAAGTTGAAATTTACGGCAAATGCTCCCCTGTGTGTTTCGCACAAAAAATTCATGGCTTTGGGATAGAGAAACAGTATGTGTATGTGTGTGTTGGATAAATTATGCGGCGACAAATCATCGTCGGCTTGGATTAAATTGGAAAATCAGAGTTGGAGAAATAATTACAGTGGGATATCTCTCTGAGATGTTTCTCGTGTTTCGTTACTTGAAGGGTCGCGAGGAATTTTAATTTGATTACGTGTGACGGTATAACGTTGAGTAACGAGTTGCGAACATGACGAACGTCTGTACTCTGTTTATCGAAGCTGTCGTATAGTATTGATCCACTCAAACACACGTCGTGTGTATCTAATGGGAGAAACAAGCTAAGCAATTCTCGTAAAAGCAGATCAATTGATAAAAAAAATTTCGTATACCCCGTAAGATTAAACCACCAACTTTCGTCTGCCAAAGAAATAAAGTCTCGTCGTCGCGTCGAGATGAAAGAGTCTCTCTCTCTCGCGTCATTTCGTCATTCACGTCCTCGAGTTCCACTACTGCAGCAGAAGAAAAAGACGGAGAATAAGAGCGGAGTTCAAACTTACGGCGAGTGTCGCCTTGATAGCGTCGGATGCACAAACAAAGCTCGCCATCCTTCGTCATCCTCATTACGTGGCCAAGCTCGAGGGGAAAAAGTGAGATAAAGGAGAGAGTATGTGTGTGTGAGGGGGAGGGGGGTATATAAGTAGAGCAGCGGCCGGTTAGCGTCGGCATTTCGGTTCAGAGACTTTAGAGCCGGGGTTATTTACAGGAGAGAAGATTTTCAGCTCGAGTTCGCCTTAGAAAACCGGCGAGATGAAAGCCAACCTTGGAAAAAATACCTGCGGCGGTAAAATCTTCTTCTTCTTCTTCTTGCTCGATGATTTTAGGGTCGTGTGGGGTAAAGATAGAAGCGGTTATTATAATGAATCGGATTTTGAAGGGTTATTTTCGGCGCGATTCTAGATACACATACTGAATTATTTGTCAACAAACGGATCGATATAATATAGGGCCGGTGGTGTATCAAAAATAACAAAAGGAAGCGTGTATATAAAGAAAACATACATAATTTGCAATTGGGTCGTATAAAACGCGCTGATTTTAAAATCAAACTGAAATAATTAATCAAAAATCGAGCAATATCCGAATGTTTGCTTTTCATCGCGTTACAAGCTTTCCATTACCGACTGTCAATTAAGTATATACCATTTCTCCGTATGACAAAAATAAACGAAGGAAAAAAACACAATGAATCGCATCGATCACCTGCATTAGCATAATTAACAGCAGGCATCGACGATAAATTATATTTCACGGGGCAAGATAGATAAGCTGACAACGCCAGGCTAATTTCGATTTTGATTTGCTAACGAGCCGAGAGAGCTGAGAGATATACAATGCCAGCATCGTGTCTCTATAATCAATGGGCCAGCTGCTGCTGGGAACCTTAGCGGTCTCGGCGGCTGCGCCGATAATTAGATTCAATCCTCGGCTTACGAGCGCCTGATACGCACGCGTTGTTCGACGCCTAAATCGTAATTCTTGGATTTATCGTCGCTCTAAGTACACGAGTAATGAGCGTGAACCGATAGGCATCAGATTATTAAAACGTCTATTATATGCGAGTATATATTGTAAATTACATCTGTTTCGCGTAGATATAATACGACAAAAAGGAGAGATGCCGCCGGAGGCTGTAAACCCGCGAACAAAGATAATTAACACGACACACGTGTACGGCGTCTGACGTTTTCTAATTATCGCTTAAAGGGCGTTCTCTCGATGCGAAGAACCTTGAAATAATAATTAACAACGTCGTCGTAATTTCTATATAGAAAAGGAAGAATTAAAAAGTAAAAGATTGTGTGTTGACTTTTCCAGGTAAAAACGGCAGCGGTGCGAGCGAGACGAAGCATTGGCAGGACATGATAACGAAGCCGAGGCAGACGATCGTGCAGTGGCACCGCCTCAAGCCCGAGTAAGTCGACACTCGGTGCGGAGGTCTCTCACCTATTCTCATAGCACACTACGTGACAGCGCGTCTCTCGGGACGACAGGAAGAATCCTTTTTTCGCGCCATTCCCCTGGATAACGTCTGGACGACGAAGGAGGTGGAGGAGGAGAAGGACAGTCGAGGTGCTCTTTCTCATATATGAAAGGAAGGAGGAAAGGACTCTCTCTCTCTCTCTCGAGGAACTCGTGCATATATGGAGATTTTCTCGAGAGGAAAGAAAGAGAGAAAGGGCTCTCGGCTCTATTATTCTTATTGCTATCATGATGATATATCCTCACGAATCGCGATCTCACCGGACGACCTCTATATACTACATATAGATATATAATATACATACACCGACGACAGCAGCCCAACATCTTTATCTCACGTATAATACACACATGCTAACACTGTCCAAGAGAATAATGTACGCGACAGAGAAATTATATATACACAACAATTGCGTATATTGATAAACGTATACATTAATAACACATATAATGAGAGAAATAAGAAAGCAGAGGATATAAAAAACTCTCTTTGCGCGCGTGACGCGAGTGACACGTTCTCAGAGCTTTAAGAGGAGAATATACCTGTTCGTATTCCTTCGTGTGTGATCGATTATTTTCTTTTACGTTTCTGTTCTTACGTATTATTATTATTATTATTACTTATATTATATATACATAGAGTTTAAGGAGCTTATCCGAGGACTGTTGCGTTGTTGATTCTGGTCCGGTTGCAAGGGATGGGATATCGATCTTGGGAAGATTGATTCCGGGGCTTGGTTGATGCTAAATACACTGTGATGATTGACAGATTATATCTGTACGCGCGCGTGCTCGCGCTTATGCGGTAATGGGATCGAGAGCGGACCGTTCTAATTAAGATCTTCGGTTCTATATATCGGTTATCGTTATTTGACATTTCGATTTTTTCTTTTTTTTCGTTATCATTGATACAAACCAATACAGTGTGTTATAGTAATTGACTGTTCGTACAATAAATAGCTTTCGTAAAAAAGAGAAAAAGAAGAAGAGAAAAGTCATCGATTTTTTCATAGCTGCATCAGTGTGGTTTAGCATTGGCCATCGTCCCGCGAGAGAGTTGTCGTGCTGTGTCACATCATGTGTAATTCCAGTTAAATCGCGCTACGATGAATATTACATTATAGATAAGAAAACAAAAAAAAAGCGAGCGGCTGATTGTTACGTACGATTTTGCGCCTATACACTGTGCAGGTGGCTAGATTCGAGGCTTCGTTATAATATTATGATGATGATGATGATGATGATGACGATGAGATCCTTTCGTTACAATAACTTGTCACATTCAGTTACTCGAGCTACTGCTACGACGTATATTATTGTAAAGCAAGTAGTAGTTGTTGGAGAGCGACGTAACGGGGGTTGATTATTTTTTTAGCAAGCAAGTGGTCGTCTCGGGTAATTGGTAATTACTTGGGACACTTGTGCGCAGTAGAGCATAATCGAGCGACTAATTTTATCGTGACTCTAGATATCGTAAGAAAATTAAAAAAAAAAATAAACAGAAAGATGCCCACTGGAATTCGTGTACAAGCGAATTCTGGCGAGCTGTATTAGTAGCTATTTGTAAAACTCGTACTCGGTATATTATTAATAATGTAAGCATTGAGGGGGTGTGCAACGGCGCGATTATTAATAGTAATTACCAATTACTTTTGCTATCACGTAATACACACGTTGTAGTGATTATACTTTTGTAAATTAGCGACTAGCCTGTAACGAGAACAATGATGTATCTAAACAAACGAGAGGAAACGATGATGATGATCATGATTACGATGGAGAAAAGAAGTATAATCAATGAATAAAAGATGATCTGTATAATCACCGTGATTATATCTAAACTACTTGAGACGATTATAGCGCGTGTATTGTTACATATTGCGATTCGAGGAGGAGAACGAATTAATTTTAACTGCACGGATTTTGCGATTATACGTAGTATATGTCGACCTTGTATGATTTCGCGTTCTGCAAGTCCAAGAGAGAAACAGAGCGAGTACAACTATAGAGACGAGCTTGACGAGAACAAGAACAACAGAAGCGCGTTATATATATGTACCGATGATTTTTCAACAAACTGCGCGATACGACGCACAAATCACCGTCAATTTGACCTTAACTTTTTTAACGTCTTTGTCACCGATCTGTTGTAATTGTGAAAAATTCAGCGAAGACGCTAACGTCGATATGTAAGTGTATATCCCCCGAGCTTTCGCACGATTCGAGACAATGAGGCACTCGTATCTGACTATGTAATTCATTCAAATTGCTTCTGGTCGTTGAAATTAAAGAAAGGCGAGAAAATCGATTCGCCGGCGAAAAGGAAAACCGATTCGATTACGTAACCGCGGCTCCTATTGTCTCGCATTGTGCGACGAGCTCCGAAAAGCGTTTGTTTATTTGCGCTTCCATGGTCCATCGTCGTACCTTTGCGACGACGATCGTTCATTTCCGAACTATACTCTGTGTGTCCCGCTCTTTTCGTTTCGCGATTGGTGACGCGTTATAAGCGCCAATCTGCTCTCAGTATATTATATAAATTTCCAACTGTTTTACAAGACAAGTTAACGATTAAAGATAAAAAAAAATCCACAAAAAACAGTGTAACGTATTGTAATACACGGAAAACCGAGGCCAATTATAAGAAAGACATAGAAGAAAACAAAAATACGTGTTAAAGATGGGGCTGAGGCGATGCAACCTTTGACGTATATATCTCTAGCGCTATATACATATACACACATAAGACACGGATCGAGAGGTCGATGAGTCGCGAGGAGGATGAAGCAAAGAAATAATAGACGCAAAGATGATCGTGAAGTTCGAACGCCTGTAAATACACACGCGAATCTTACGTATAGATACGAGAGAAAGAACGAACACGAGGGAGTCGAACAAACAAAAAAAAAATTAGATAACGCGTAGCTCTCATCCATACACACAAACACGTATTTTCGACGAAGTTTTTTTTACGTATACTGCGAGATTATCGAAAGCTAGAGACGAGGTTCTAAAACACACAAGTGTCGAGGAGAAGCGCGTGAGGAGCCGAGTTTTCAACGGGGCGTGGTTTTTGCGCCCTCTCGTAGGTTAACACTTACAATAATTAACGCAAAGATGTCGTAATAGCGAAATAACAAAAAAAAGTAACACACGTATCTTCTTATATCGATTGTGATCGGTGTACCTTAAACAAAAATAAAGCTCATGTTCGTATGCTGAAAAGCGAAAACCCAAGCAAAATCTATAGGTAACGAAATAAACTAAACAAAAAACTGTGTAGTAGTCGACTCGGTAGTTCGCTGTTGTAAACGATGTGAAAGATTAACCGCTGTAAGAAAGACAAAGAGATGATGATAAATTCCTGAGGACCGTCCGATGCTTCTGCGGATAATGTACTTAAACGTTCGTGTGTCTCTGTAGGAAAACACGAGTTCAGGTTTCGATAAAAGCGAGAGTTTATAACCTGCCTCTCGTGTAGTCGTCGCGTAAATTTCACTAATCATTGTGGGGCCTTCACTACTACTATATTATACGTTAAGCACAAAAAAGTCTATATTTTGCCCAAAACTCTACAATACTCTCAAACGAATTTCCTATAAGTTACGCGAAGCGGATCAGCGAATCGATCGCCGATATGTGTGTATACAAAAAGTCTCGCTCGCGGATAAAAAAAAGCTGAAGGATTTCAATCAAGAAAAGTCTGCAGAGAGTAGCAAAAGATTCTATCAATTTTTATCGTGGCTAGGTATTGACTGTTTCCAACGTAGCTCCCAGAGCGCGATGTCGGCGACAGTGTCAGAAGCAGCGTGAAATTGAAAAGTTCCCCAGACGCGCGCACGCGGGACAACAATAAAGACGTCGATCAATCTCTCGTTGCAAGGAACGCGCGGTGTATAGATCGATAATTCACAATGGAATTTTCAAGCGCGGGTGACGCCGTGCCGTGTGTTGAGAAATTAAATTACGCGAGGAATGAGTTTTGCGGAAACTAGCGCTGCTGCTTCTTCTTCTTCTTCTTTTCTGCTTCGCTGCTGAATTACAAAATTACAAAAAGTACAAAATTATCCGTTTTCCTGTCTCAAAAATTAATCAAAAGCTCAAGTCTCCAAAGGTAAACTCGTCGTATCTGATATCCCACCCCGAAAAGCTCTCGTAAACTCACGGAACCAACAGCAGCAGCAGCAGCAGCAGCGAAGTAGCCGCAAGTTTCAGTTACAAAGCTAGGAGAGTAGACTCTAGGTAACGCGAGACTACGTGCAGAGATCGCATCAGCCGATGCAAATATAACGGGCTCAGTGCTAGTCAAACACGAGTTTGCGTTTGCAGACCCGATCAAACAAGACGTCGTCGCCGCGTGTCGGAATCACCGTGTAGTATAGCAGTAACACATACAGAGAGAGATGCTAATTAATCCTCGCGTTATTCTAGGTGCACAAACCAACGCTTGCGTCGTTATTGTTTAAGGCTGTGTCTACAATGCGCCGAGGTAGTGAGCCTGAGTTATGGAGGACGACTGTGTGTGTGTGTGTGTGTGTGTGTGTGTGTGTTGTCGTTGGGAGGAGGGAAATAAATATCGTTTGATAGTTCGGACGTTGGAGAGATACGGAGCTGCTTCATTGATGGTCACGTCGTTTAGCTGATAGTGCGCATATTTACGGCTCCGGCTATAAATATAAATGCAGGAAAGTTTTTGTTTATCCGCGAATTAAAAATAAAATATGTACGCGTCTAAAAATAGACATAATTTTGCGTTGTATCAATTCACGCGAATGTAGGACGCGACAATTTCCTTAATGAAGAAAATTGTTTGTTTGCAGCTGCGCGGAGAGAGAGAGAGAATGTAAATTCAGCAGTAGCAGCTTTGTAGACACACACACACACACGCAAAACTTGAACGCGACAAGTGTTTACGCGCTCTCGCGAGAGTTAGATATATACTCTTTGATGCTCTCAGACGAGAGAGGGTAGTAGTATATGTCGCAAGACAGAGATTAAGCCACGTGTCGATTCTTTCGACGACGACCTATTTACATGCTATTGATAAAAGTCGCGAAGTCATCGTCGATTTGAAGTGATTCAGTGTATATATAGCTAGAATATATATACACGTAGCGAAAAACAAGGTGTCGGTAATTGCGAAGTTTACGAAAAGCAGCTGTACAAGCACACATGCTATCAGCTGCGGACAGCTGTTCAAAGCCAACGAAACGGAAAAACAGCCTGAGATGTACATACCTGTTTCGCGATAGTCTGTCATTTCGTATACTATATACGACTGCACTTTATAATTGAATCAATGACTCGCTTCTGCGCAGGACACTCTACGAAGCGTATGGGAATTTTGTATACGCATCCAATTATGGTAATTGGCGATGGATTCGCGATCCGCTGATTGATCAGAACAAACATTTACACTAATCACTAAATAGACGTCGATATAGAAGTTCTCCTATATAATATATATAATACATACACGTGCACACGCATTTGCAATCACTAACTAGTAATCAGCTAAATTGAACGAAACCGCGCGGTCGCGAAAAAAAGAATAATGAAAAAGGAAAGAAAGAAAGAAATAGATAAACTTTTTCCGAGAGGAGAAACTTGTTGCGCCCGCGGATTAGAGCTTGCGAGAGCTTTATACACTGTATCGAAGACAAATCGAGCGGGCGATCGAGCTTGAGATTGAATCGATTGCTTTTCTCGGTGTCGCTTTTTTCATTGTGATAAGCTGGAAGTCTGTCGTGTATGTGTGTTTTAGAGAGAACGTCCGTGTGCGCGTGTGTTCCGGGCAGTGGACAGGTTCCGCGATGCCTTAGATTAAGATTACACGCTTTCGTTGATTCGATCACACAAAGTCTATATCTCGCTTTATAACTATCTATACCTAAACTCTATAACGATAACGACATTGTTTCTAAACTATATATATACATATACACGTACTAAATGGAAAACTATTTATTATAGCTCTATTTATGAAAGAAAAAAAAAAGATATATTTACCGTTGAAAAGGCGTTTTTATTTATGAAAAGTTTACGACTGCGTTAGCACCGAACTGCACAAGGAGAGAACGTTGAGCTGTGTTGCGTAGTTGATCGTTTTGAAAGTGTTTTATTGCAGTGTATGAATTTTGGCGCGACGTTCTCTTCGAGTGAAATATATAAACAAATACAACACTGTAAGCCTCTAATACAAAACTCATGCATATCTTGAAAAAAACCTCTTCTATATACGCGACGATTAGCGATAGGCTGAGCTCGGGACGGTCCCTTATACGTGTATTTCCTAAAAATAAAAAAAATAAATAAATAGAAAAAATGAAAGTTCGCGGCACTGCGTTCAAAAGTTTGATGAAAATAATAATAATAATAAACAATCGATTTTAACGCTAGCGTTTAAACAGAGATTATATATATATCCAAACTTCTAAAACTAGCGAGTGTTTCAAATTTAAAGTGTATAATCGATCCATTGGCAGTTTTATACTCAAACTATGTAGTCGTTGATAAGTTGTTATAAGTGTGCAACAAAAATAAAAAAAAAGAGAGAAGAAGAAACTTTTGACACAGTGCACCGTGCCGCGTTGAAAAATAATCTCTACTGTTCAGATCGATGTGTAGACTTTTCGTATATTAAAGTTTTTTTAAGGACACACAGACACACATGAATGCGAAAAAGAAAGCTGAACGAAATTTTTACACTCGAGAATGCCGACGATGACACTAACAGAGAAACATGGTTCGCTTCGTTCTTTTTTTTGCTTTGGGGTATAAACGAATTTAAATGAGCGAAAACGAGGCCAGCCATAAAAGAATCCCCACGGTATACCTATAGATATTGAGCAAAATAATAATACACTTCTCTGTCGCTGTCATCCCGCATGTTTATTCGATAAAAAAGTGAAAAATAAACGCTGCTCATATATCAAGCGCAAAAAACAGAAAATTAGATAACGATGACGCATATATTACTCTATACGATCGAATTGAATACAAAGTGTGTGCAAGAGTTTAAAAAACGAGACACAGTGACGTATATAAGCTGCATATGCGTACACACAAGTATAACTGCGAGGAGTGAGAAAAACTTACACGCATACATAGATATAAAAGAAAAAAAAACATTCGTATAATACACTTGATAATCAGGAGCTGGCGATTACACGCATGTCTGTACATACATAATCTAAATATTATACCCTTTTGAGCGAGACTCGACGTACCTATACATAATAAAAAAACCGGGGGTGTATACGTTAAATTAAAAATAAAATAAATAAATAATCGGCCCGATGCACTGTGCAGCCCCGCGGCTCTGAAAAACGGGAGGCGGACGAAGTCTGCGAGAGCCCTTTGTAAAGTATTTTTATATATATACCTTATGTGTAAAACAATTATACGATATAAACAATTGCTACTATATACGCGCTCTGAAACATTGTAAGGACACGCGAACAAAAAAGAATAATAAGCGAAAGAATATTGATCAACAGACAGACAAACACAACAAACTCGCCATTGATATTCGCTGCACCCCCCTGCACACATTGTGTATAAGTGTTTACGCAAGGACGACTAGCGAGAAAATAATTCATCGTCTCTGTATATAATTGTCTTCAAAATTACATCTAATCTTTTTTGAAACAAGGAAAAAAAGTTCGTTAAGCTTCACGAGCTTACCTTACCGTATTTTCTGAAAAACATGCGGTTGGAGATTAATTACTGCTTTTAATTAAATTGGAAAGCACACGCGCGTGTAATTGAATTTGTACGAAGCAATTATTTTCTTGCTGTCTCCACTTATGTACATGTATAGAAACGCAAATGAACGTCCCCGTTCGTATGTGTATACTCCCCAGTTCGTACGCAAGCGCATATCTCTTTATATACATATAAATATATGTCTGTCTAAGAGCGAAACCTGTTATCTTCTCATTCCTCGCCCCGTCACACAATATTCTCCGGATTTTTTTTAGAGTAAACGTATACGTTACTGTTAAATCAAAGATTGTACTAGAAAGCTCAGAAAACAAATTGAATGCAAGAACAGTTAGCTCTAAAAAAATTCCAGCTAACAATCGAACACACTCATCGCGTTTTGGCTCTCCCGTCTTCCTTCAAATGAACCATCAGATATACAAAATAATAAACTTGACTGTCGCCCCCACGAGAACCTACTCTATTTAAATAATAAATGTACGTGTTTGTAAAATGCGATAAGGATGATCGGCCCGAACGGGGGGCAATTTATTATATATAAACATATATAAATAACAGATAAAAATACGTATATCGATTTCGCCCGTTGCGACATATACATATACAATAGGTGGCCGAGCTTTCGGCGGATCGGCGCGAAAGCTCATTTACTAATCGAATTGCTGATTTTGCGAAGAGAGAAAATCCATAAACCAAAACACATATATCGCAGTCCGTGATTCCAATTATCCGAGTAATTAGCGCGAGAGGAGAGACAAATTGGTCGCGGAGCCGAACGATTATTCCGTTTAATCCGTGATCGCGCGAAAAGGGAAAGTCATTAGTGCTGTTGATACAATTAGCTCGATCGTGTTGGGTCGGCTAAATAAAAGAGTAAGAGTATAACAAATCAATGAAAGAGATAGAGAGAACGGATATATTTTAGATTCGATCTATATCTATATATATACTAAGTGGGGATCGGAGAGGCGAAGAGAGTAATATAATAACGTGTAATTTTATAGAAGGTTCTTGCGAATGTATATTTTTTTAAATATTCGGCTTCATATATACGAGGAGTTTTTCGAAGCTTCATACACGTGACGTTGTAATGTGTGTACTCTGTATACCTTGGATGACGATATATACCTAATATATATCCAATACAAATGAGGATTCGTGATTAAACACCAATTATAATTAGTATTCTGTGTTGACGATTGTTATTATTATATATACGATGTTACGAAATTTCATAGTTTTATCCGTGCTATAATCAGTATTTGTAGAGTAAATGTGTATATGATTAATTATTAGAGAAGATTGAGTCCACCAGTGACGATCATTTCTCCCGATGATTTGTTTGTTTTTTTCTTCAGACTCGCTCTAGCAAAGATCCCGTTGTTCAGTCTCTGTATAATATAGATGATCTATATTTACTAAACCAGAAACAATTGCATTGTGATGATACTACAAAACTACTCTCAGTAATACACATGAAAGTCAGCAACTATTTAAGCCAGAGAATAATGTAAGGAAAGTTACAATCGCAATTCCATTAGTAAATAAATAAATGCAAAGTCCGACTCGTTGAAAATAACCCGCTCCTCCGTGTATAAGCTTTCGACAGATTAAATAAGCTCCCTGATACGCTTGTCGGAGTTTGTTACGCCGACGACACTTTGATTAAGAGTAATTATAAAATAACACAGGGGAGAAGACGGACAGAAAAGATCGTGCGATCGATAATCCCAGTCGCGTTAACACGAACAACTCTTGAACTTTCGAGTGCAAAGTATATAGTATATCGCAGGACTCGTCGAGAGAGTGTGTGTGTCTCCATTTATTACCACATATATACAGCAACAAACAGAGCAGCGCAGAGAGAGAAAGAGAGCAAAAGTCGCAGAGGTTTAAAACTTAAAGCAAAACCTAATATTATTAAAAAAAAGGTATAAAAAAAAATAATGAAGCATAAAAAAAAACAAAAAAGTGTGTGCCAGTGTATAACTCGTATAAGATCGGCGTAGCCCGAGCAAAAAATCGTTGTCTATCGTCTAGCGATGAAATTTACGCCACGAGTAAAACCGTGCGAAGCTAGGTCGTCTAGTTTTTCCGTTAGATTTATTAGCTAGTCTTTTGGTTAGTGAAAACAAACAAACAAAAGAAAAAAAACAGAACAGAAATAAAATAAAGCAAAACGTATTGTAAGCTCAAACGCATGTCGCTGAATGGTTGATAAGAAAGTGAGAAGAGATCTGGTATAAGAGAGACGATAACGAGCTCGTTTCCCTACAGTTTTCCCTCCCCAACGATGTTTTTTTTTCTAGATTTTCACGTTCTAAAATTTCTCTCTAAGCAATTGCGCTTTATAGTGAAAAACAAAGAATTTAAAATTCCGATTTTAATTACGTGCACAGATTATTGATTTGTAAAATCGAGAGACAGTGTGTAATGAAACAATTTTTGGAGCGTGAAATTTAGAGAAAAAATCCCGACACGTCCCGTATAAAAAAAGTGTGTGCGTAGACATTAATAATGTACGGCCGTCGTTCGATGCGCATATCGAGTTGAGCTGATCTTTGTGTGTGTAATAAACAAACAAAAAAAAAACTAATAATAACAGAGCAGCAGAAAAATAACAAAAAAATAAGTGAAGACGTTGTTTATTTATCGTGAAACACATAATGAAACTATACGCATTAGTTTTCCCGCGCTTGAGGACCTGCGAAGATGGAGACATGAAAAAAGGCAAGCTTCAAGCCGCGGGTCCTTAAAAAAGTCTGATGAAACGTACAAAGTAATTAAAAAAATATTTTAAAAAAATGATATAGGCGAAGTGTTATGAGATGACCTTTTTCAGATCCTAAAATGTGTTTTCGTCAGACTTTTGGCGGGGGTTTCGAAGCGCTTTTCATTGTTTTCTAAAAAAAAAAAACAAGAAACTACAAAGACGAGAGGATGATCCTAGGAATATACAGCTACAAAAAAAGTGAATCGACGAACGATAACCTCCGCAGTTTTTATTTTAGAGCAGAAAACATTTCCAAACGACAATAGCAGAGGCGAACAAAAAAAAAAAGAATAATGTATATGTCGACACGATATGCGCAATCTTGATTTTCGCGAAGGCGATAAAAGCGTGTGTGCTACTACTACGAAAAAAAAAAACGAGAAAAAAAATCATGTTACACAAAGCAAACAAAAACTAAAAATAAAGACGAAGGGCGGGCTTTTGAGATTCAACTGTAGTGCCTGAGAAGCATTTATTCTTTGTACGTAGTCGTATAAAAAATTGTATGCGTGCCAGGAGAAGAAGTGCAATTCAATTGCCGACGGCTGAATAGAAACGAGAAGTGATGGAAAGCAAAGGGAAAATCGGGGGTAGGAGTATAGTATATATAGGCGATGGTTGTATCGAGAAGAGATCAGTAGTGACATTACAAATATACGGACACGCAGAAAAAAAAAACTATAGAAAATCAATGTTGTACGAATGTCGCGTTACACATACATTGCGAGAGAAAAGAAAAATTATGCAAATTTATAAGGGATGATCGACTGAGGATGGAGTGAGGGAAAAAAATAAAATCAGCCCCGGAGTTCGGTCGCTCGCTAGGATAATTTTTCGCGCCATCGGCCAGCGATTAGCTTTATAATTGTGATTATAATAATTATTGACATATAGTCTATAAATAATAACTAGTTAACTGTAATTATATATTTTTTATAATTAACCGTGATTGTTAGTCTTCTTAGAGTTATGTGTACACACGCACACATCGCGAGCATTGAGAGACCCTTGTATCAACCTTATATAAACGCAAAAACGTGCTCTGACACTTGATGTCGACTATGGTACATATATATGAAAGAAGAGAAAGAAACAAAAATATAAACAGAGCAGGTGAGCGCGAAAACGGCCGGCGATCGAACTCTCGAGCGTCTTTTGAGAGAAAAAAAAAAGATCGAATATATAAAAGATAATATACAGAGAGAACGGAATGAAGCGCACGTGCGATTGTGCTCTCTATGACGAAGTTACGTGGCAGGATTCGTTAAATTTTCAAATTCTACGCTATTACAAATGATGTTCGTTTATTCGCATGGTGGTCGAGATTTGCAAGAGAAACAAAAAAAAAAAAATAAAATACATATATGGTAAATCGCAGATCCTGATAATTATAATTGCACGTACGGCGACTGTATAAATTTTTCGAATGATCGAAAGCTGAATATAATACCGTTGATTTTCAAATTCCTGCGCATTTTTGTCTGTGGAACACGAGTTTTGCGGTTACCTTACAAATGAAAACTATGGTTAGGACCATGAAGTTACATTGTAAAATATTAATATTAATATTATAATAAATTTACAATAGTTATAACAAAAGAACAACTTGTATCCTCTTTATTGTATCCTCTCCGTATTTACAATCATGATTTTGTCAACAATATATTACAGTATATACTTTGTGATTTTTCTTCTTCTTCAAATGACGCAGTAATAAAAGTACAAAAAGGTATAACAACTTCGATGTGGAACGACCGGCGTCACGCTGACATATTGAGAATGTTTGTAGCTTCCAAAAGTTTCGTCACAGTTGTCGAGAGTTTGAAAGAAACATTTTTCATGGCTAGTCGACTCTTAATCCCGGCATTGTGAAGAGCGTAGTGATACACGTCAGCATAAAACTGGACAACATTTTTTTTTATTTTTCTTTTCTGCGATAGATTAAAAAATAAAATGTTTCCTTTATTGATTTTACCTTGTCGTTTTCATCCGCCGGTTCATCGGAGAATTCAGAGCTGACTTCCGAGCACTTGGCAATCAGCGAATGAAACGGCGTGACCAGTAGTATAGCATTAGATCTCTATACGATAAAATTTTATTTTGTAAACAAACTCTTTTACTCCGAACCTCTAAAAGTTACAATCTCGACTTTTCCGTAGCGAATTAGCGTCGAGTGACCTTTGATTAAAGCAGCGATTATTATTCATAGTCTATTTCGCCACGTAAAACGAAGGTAAACAAGATCCTTGTTGACGAAATCTTTAAGACCAAGATCCTACTCATCTGATAAGACCTGTTGTTCTAAAAGCTCGCAAACAATGCGCGACGTAGAAAAATAGAAGAAAAATCTCACCTCCTTAGCTATACATCCATGAACCTCCTTGATCTGCATAGCAATTTCTCTCGGTCCACGGGTCGCGTTCCATCTGGACCATGAAAAGATATAAGCTGTAGCGAGTAGACCCATACATGCCTGAAGATGACGACTGGCCACTGGATGCTTCTGTGCCAGGCCCTTGAGGTAACTCGCGGCGTCGAGCTCAGGGAAGACGTCGCAACCGGCTTCCCGCATTTTCTACAGAAAGAGGGTTATAGAAAGAACGGTATCTCTCTTTGTGCTGGAATACGCTGGCTTTCGGAGCTTTTGTGCTAGAATTTGCTTTGAGGAAGGAATTTTCTTTTGCGGGGATGCCAGAGTGGCTTTAGAGAGTTGGGTATATACTCTCTTTTTTTTACCGGAAAAATTTAAGGCGAATAAATAAAGTAGCTATTCTTTTCTCCGAGATGGAATTCTGGGAAAATTCACTTACGAGAACCAGTATGTGGAGTTTCATGAATTTGCCCATCAAGTCTTGCAAGGCTGTCGAGCTGCCGCCGATAATGGAATGCAGGCTAACTAGATCTTCCTAAGAAAATATAAAATTTTTATTTTTCCAATAAAATTTTCAACACAGCTTCTTATGAAGTAGTATAAAAGTAAAACTTTTGTAAAAAGTTAGTAAATCTCATAGATAAATTTAAGATTAAAAATTTAAATTAAACACTAAAATAAAAAAGAAAACATGAATCAACTAACCCTCACAAGAAACTCCAGCTGAATGATAGCCCCAGTGATACTGAGCGCAACGCCCCCACCAGCACCTCCAGCCTTTCCAGTCTCCGGTTTAAGCTCCCAGCTCTGGAAGGGCAGATTGACAAAGCGATAACCAGCCAAACCATGAAGTCCAAGTCTACCGGTGCGAAAGGTGATCGTCTGCTTCTCCTCGTTGTACTTGATGTCGTGGACGTCCTCGGTTGACCAGATACCCTCGTCCGCGAGCCAATGTGCTACCAATGGAGGCTCGAACCACATTACCGAGTCCGGTAGTCTGCGGCAATTGGCACATTTGTGTAGGATGTTGTACTGTGATATGTGGGGCGGAAGGATGCTTGGGTGTTGCGGTGATGGTTGAGATTTATGAGCTTCGGTGGTCGGAATCGTGTGTTTGATTCGGAATTTTATAGGATTGATTTGCGGGCTTTTGGAGGCTTGTTTTTAGTGCAAACATAAATTTAATTTACGTTATTTGTTATTATAATGTAATATGTTGTGTGCACTAATGAGCAACGTTAAATATACGGTTGCGCGCGCGTTTACGTAAATATGATATTTGCAAACGAATTTTTGATGCTTATTACGCTTGTAAACAAAATTTAATTAATGTTCCTTGTATGATGTGAAATTATTCCAGCAGCTCGTTTTCACGTAAATATCGAACTTCCAAACAAATTTTGACTTTGAATTCAAGAGCTCCTCACCTCTGCTTTTCCATTTGCATAAAAAAGTAGTAAAAAACTAATTTTACAACTTTACCACCCATTACAATTTTATTGTTTTACTAGTAAGTCTGGTAAATAAAAATCAATAAAATTGTGTCGCTCAAAAATCCAGAAATAAAGCTTCCAAACTCAGTCTAAAGCACTCACGAAACAATGAAAACGCTCGAATATAATCCACGCCACCCGAAGCTTTGAAATCTGCGCGAGTCATGTTGCGCGGGTACATAGCTCTAGGAATCATCACTTGATTAAATCTCGGTTTGCAATTCAATGCAAACGGAGAAGCGTACGGAGTGAGAGAGAGAGATGGAGAGAGAGAAGTAGGTGTGGGTGAAAGGGTTGCCAGACGAAGTCTGTACGTACTTGAGAGTGACAAGCGCAAGTGCCTCCATCGCGGCCTCCAACGCTTTCATCTCGGCCTCGATGACTTCCGGAGTTCGCTCGGAATCCGGGGCGGGCGGCGGCGCTTTATAGGGCCTCGAGAACTTGACGAATTCCAGCTCCTTCGGCAACTGCACTGAGTCAACCGGGTGCCAACCAAATTAAACGCTACCGTATTTTTTTCATTTATCTTTGAAGATCGTTTTAATTTTCGTATAAGTGCATTCCGAGTAAACGTAGTACTTCATGGTTTAAATAGAATACGGCCGCGTCATTTGTGCAAAGGCGATAAGAATTTTTGCACTGCTTGAATTTCCAGGTAAGGACTCTTTTGTTTTGCACCTAAGCATCGTTGTTATCGCAGTGCAACAGTTTGTGCAGTAAGTTCCATCAGCGACAGATATTTATAAACCGTCATTTTATAGGAAAAGTTAATAATTAGTTAACAACGCCGTTATCGCGAGCTTCACTCTAATCGAGTGTGTCACATGCTCTGATAAAGCAGTATTATACGATATAAAAAATAGCTATATGCTAATGATGAATTCGATAATAATTAGATAATACGTGGATAAGAAGGTCTTATCGGAATAATAATTCCGCTCCAATATCTATGACTAATTTACACGCGTACACAGCTCTTAATACCTATTTATATAGAAGATCATCATTACTCACTTACGAGTCGTTAGATATATGTCGCGGCGCATATCTTTCGGCTGAGGCGGTTGATTGATCAGATCGATGCGATAAAGTCCTCCCAGAATCGCGTACTTGCGCAGGTTTATCTCCGTCTTCTTGCACCTCGTGAACAGCAGTCGTCGAGTTTCTTTTCTGATTTCATCTGAAACAATCGTATAATCCTCCTTCACGTCATAATCCAACAATAGATACGAAGTAATCGTCTACTAAAACGATGAACATGAGAAAAGCATAAAATTCCATTTCCAGCCAAACAGCCGGAGGCGATTCAAAATTTCAAACCCGTCAGCAACAGCAGTACACAAACCTTCGCGTTGCAGGACGATCTCCTCAGGGCTGGCCAAATGCGGCAGTGGAGTGAGTTCAGGCTCTGCTTCCGGCTCAGATGTTTTGCTCTTGGATTGACCGCCTTTCTTACCGCCTTTGCGATCGTGTTTCGAAGCTTTGTCTGCTGCAACTGCACTCGCCGGGGGGTTGATGATGCGACGGATCATCGCGCGCTTTTCTTCTAGTCTCTGCTGGCGACCTTCGCGCTGCTCCTCGCGGATTTCGGTCAGACGGTCGTACTCGCGTTGACAGAATGTCAGGAGGTCTGTGAGTGATTGATGGATCGTTTTAAGTTATTTTTTTTAACGAAGGCAAGCATTTCAATATTAGTTGAATCAGTTGTATTCAATGAGTGTGTAAATTCGTTCGCGGGAACTTTGAGCTACTTTGACGGTGTTAGAGAAGTTTTCGAATATTTAAATACGTAATGTATGGAATCCACGAAAATCTCGACTCTCCCTAAGGAAGCACTTCGTTAAGAAAGCTTGAGAGAATTAAGCAAGTTTAAAAATTGTATATATAGCTCGATTCCATTACCATAAATTACCCTCAAATTAAAACACTCCTCTAAAACAGCTATCAACACGTGCGTAAAATCACACAGACACGTGAAATATATATATATAAGCTCGAGAGTAAGTACCCATGTTCATGAGGTATTCGTCGGGCAGTGGTGGCAGGTCGAATGACGTGGCTCGATCGGAATAATGGTCGTAGCCGAGCCAGAGAACTCGAATGGCCGTGCAGTAACAGTCTAAGTCGAGAGGCATCTTGATTGTCAAGCCAACCTCCTCGAAAGTCACTTCGACGGCTTTCCTGCAAAGACGAGGGAAAAGAGCATTAACTCGAGCTTGGACTCCGAAAATTCTTTCCGTTCGCTATTCTCATCCGCACTCGTTCAATTATCGAGATATCAATTTCCTCACGGAGCCGCGCTCTTCTATTCTCGTGTGTGTGTGAGATTGACCGACTTTTTGTTTGATACTCTCTGAGAGAGAGAAGTTGGGGAATTTAAAAGGTGGCTGACGAGTTTAATTGAATTTTTAAACGCTTGGCGATGGAAGTTTTAAGTGGAGGGTTTTCGAGAATCTGCTCTTTTTCTTTTTTCTATACTGTGATGAATCTTTTAGAGGGATGTGTAGTTGAATGTATATATACGCACAAACTCACTTGTCTTTCTCGGCGACCTGTTTCATGCTAATCGGCAGCCTTATGAGTGCCCAGAAGCAGCAGACAAGCGGCGTTAATTGCTGAACGTATCTGGCGTTCTTCAAATCAACCCTGATTGTGTCTCTCTCGATTTGCCGCAGTAGACAATAGCTCGCCATGTCAATCCAGTCCTGAAGTTTCTCCCGAAACTTCTGACGTATCTGCGCTCGCATCACACATCACGCGAAACAATGTTAATTACGCGTCGTTTCACCGAAACTCGGCCAACATATTATCATCATTATTATTACTGTCATATACCTGTTTGCAGTCCTGGATGTACGTGGGCTCGCTCTGCAGAGAGAACTCGATGATCTCGTCGAGCTTTCGAATAAGCTGAGGGAGAAAAATTGGATGATTCTGTAAATGCTTACAGAAACACACGAGAAAGAAATAGTGATTCTCACGTAGATGACGATCTCGCACTGTCTCGGCAGGCTTTTCATGCTGGCCTGTGAATCGTCGAGCGACCAGAGGAAGAGAAACGTATTCAGTTCCGGTAAGACTCCCGGATCCGGTAGACCGTCGCACGACATGTACCGCAGCCACTGAAAGATAATTTTTGTACCTTATATATAACATAAAAATTCGACGTCAAACATTTGCATATAATACCTCGTCCTCCTCGAAGCACTTGAAAGCGTAGTCCATGAAAGCCTTCCTCCTCTCGTGTATCCGATGCCAGGTCTTTTCCAATTGAGTTTTACGCTGTCGCATCTGATCCTCCTCGATTTGGACTTTTTGCTCGTTATTGTACGTCTCCAGCTGGATCTCATCCTGTAGTTCCTTAATGAGTCGATTCCTGGAGCAAACAAAAAAAAATAGCTTATAGAGTATAGTTGAAAAATGGAATATTGCGAGGAATTTGTACCGATCGTCGTGTCGCTTGTTTTTGTCGGTGCTCGGAGTCTCAACGTAGCTCGTGAAGAACGTGATCTTCTCCAGAAACTCGCTTATCGTCGACAACATTTTTTTTTTCGTATAATTATACACGCGGTAGACGATCCTCACAGTCGAGCTTCGAATGGCCGACTAAATTCCAGCGAGTAGTAGTACTACAGGCACACCTGGTTTCAGGTGAGAGTATAACGCCTCTACTCTCGCTCGTTAGACACACATCCCCCTCGCGAGTATAGAAAGGGGTGAAACGCCCTGGAAAGCAGCCAAATCTCGCGCGCGCGAGCTCGGCACGCTAACTAACTAACTCTCGCGCGTTTCACGCTATCTTCTTGATTCCCCGGCGTAATCGTTCATGCAGTATAGCAGTCGTCTCTCTCTCTCTCTCTCTACAGCCTTAGCTACTTTCATCTATGCAAATGACGCGCAGCTATACGTTTGATTGTGTCTTTCTCGAAATTGCTGATATGAGAGAGAAGCGCATTCGAATGTGTTTATTCGGGAGTACACAGGTATATATATGTATACAGAGCAGAGATAGAGATAGAAGCAGTTAGCGGCGCTAGTTAAGCGACACAGGCCGTCGAAATGGAAATCTACACTCGACGCGTGCACTTAATTTACCGTAAAGCCGCAGCTATTCTATTTCCGTGGTGCGCGATGCGCGTCGTGTCTTTCGTCTATCCTCCCTCGCACTGATGGTGGTCGCATTCCGCGGAAAAGCGACATTTATTTTGCGGCAAATATAGCTGCTAGTCGCGCGAATAATGGACGATGATAAATGAGCCGATTGTAATGAGAATCTAGGAGTGTGTGTGTGTGTGTGGGTGGATGTGTGTGTGTGGAGGCGCTTGTTTGTGATTATTTCGGGAGAGACGCTTGTGTGCACAAGTCTCGGTTAACGAACTCGAGCTCTAAGCGAGAGAGAGAGAGAGAGAGAGTGACGAAATTTAGCGGACGGGAACGTTACTATATACTGTTTATAAACAGACGCAAGGCTGGATGATTTTGTGATGATTAGGTAGTTTATCACCCGGGGCTCTGGAATTGCGCGCGGCTTTCTCGGTAGAGGTTTTGGTTTGATGTTTCAGTCCCGCCCTGGTTAATTAGGTTTGTTTGTTATATTAAATTGCTCAAGCTTCTGTTATCGCTATTTTTGTAATTTTTTTTCAAAATAAATTAAATACCTCTGGAGCGAACGATCAATTCTGAAAACAGTTCATTCCAACACTCAAAGGCAACAAACTCATCTAATAGCATTGTCAGCCTCCTATTTAACGTCCCATCGAATCTCACACCGTTTCCACACGACGTTGACAAACGCGCGCAGAGTAGCAACTCGTGTATATAGTTCAGTCCGACCAAAGAAATCTCACTCACTTGTCTTGCTCGAGCTCAGCTGCCGCAGCTCCGGTGAGCGGCCGCTCCTTGTCCTTCTCGGCTTTTGCCAAAGCTGTTGCATTTTCCGCCTTGGACATTTTCTTGCTCTTCTTCTTCTTCTTCTTCTTAGATGTCGGCTTCGGCCTCGTCAGTATCTGAAACGAGGGGGAACGTTATTTCGGGGGTTTATAGGCCGGTTTATTGTCGGATGCTGTCGTGATTTTGCAGTTGCGTTTCATTCGAGCCGATGCTACTGCTGCGGCATTAATTTCGGAATTATATGGCCTGGCTTCTGATGAAAAATGATACCTTTGGCCCAGAAAATTTTAATTAACTTCATCATAAGACGCGTTAATTTATTCGAGTGCGTTTGTGTAGATTATGAACTATTTTCTTGCTTCAGTAATATACAGTCGATAAAACCATTGCGAAATATACAAGCGAAACAGTAAAAACTTTTGCAATTATCAAGAAGACGCAAAGCAGCGGTGGTAATAAAATCGAGTTCTACGAGCGAATTTCTAACTTCTAACGATCTCTCTCGCGCGTATAACCGTATAAACCCTGTACAAGTCTCAGATGTGTATTGCGAAAAAGGAACTTGCTCAATTAACGCAGTATCAGGCTCGCGGATTACTCGCAAAAGGAATTAGAAGAAGAAATAAGTTTTTCCAAGGGAAATTAAACGGGTTTCCCATGATTAATGCTCTCCTTCTCTCTCTTCATTCGCCACCGAGTGCAAACTTAATTGAAACTATAGTATACCTACTACGCAAGTGTAGAGAATAGACGCTCCTTTCGATCGACTCTCGCGCGACATTTGCACGATCTTTAATTTACTTGCTCTATTGACAATTCGGTTCGTTTGTTTTTTCTTTCAGTCGAATCGTTAAAAAATGCATGGCACCGTGATTGGCTAGTGCTGGTATGCATGAATTTCTTACTTCAAAAAGAGTGCGAATTATAATATTCTATTCTGTCACAAATGAATTTTTACTATCCTAAAAAATTAAAAAAATTTAGAAAAGATGAGAACAAAAAGTCGCGGAGCCCGTCTGCGGTCACAAGTTGTTATTAAAAGACAATACACGTCGTTTAAGCGTATAATACGAAACGTTTTTCTACAGTTAAAATTTATGCTTGCTTAAAGTATCATTTTAATAATTTAAATTTTTCCCAGAAGACGAAAGCCAAATGAGTTTTCGAAACGTCAGAATAAATATCTAACTCACGGGGATCGTTAAATTATTTGACCCATCTACTATTCAAATGATCGTTATTAATAATTCAATTTATATAAGCATATACTTTTACGTCACGAAAACTCCGGTACAAGACTTTTTCCGCTTCCGTGAAAATAAAGCATTCCGTCTACACACACAAGACAATCCCCACTTGCTCCTAAAATGTATTGCCAAAATAACCTTTGCCAGCAGTGAAAAAAAACAGCGGCAAATCCCTCCCCTAAATCAACCTGAAACCGCCAGAGCAAAACATCGCAGCCACTCAAGCTAATGCAATACAATGATCTCCATCAGCCTCTGTATCTTCCCGAGAAACGTGTTCATCTCCTTGGCTGTTCCTCCGACTGCCGCCTCTTCGTCTTCCTCGTACTCCTCGAATTCGGAGTCGAGTATTATTCGCCCGACTCCTACGCCGACGTCTCGGCGTCTATCTGGTCGTTTGGCTCGTTTTTTCGGAGCTTTCTTTTTTAGTATCGTGATGCTTCCTGAAGCCGTTGTTGCCGAATCCGTATCGACTACTGCTGGATCCATCACTTTGCATCGAAAGGACGACTGATTGAACTGAAAGGACTACTGCGACGATCGATCACGAGGTGTGTGTGTAATGAGAAATTTTTTGTTAGGTTAACTCGGAGGGATATGAGCTTTCGTTGTTTTTTTCGGCGAGGAGTGATGGAATCGATTTTAGCGTTGATTAATTAGAAAGACAGAATACACCGATTGAAATTGTATTTTAATTATACGCAAATAAAAACGTGAGTTGTTGTTCTTTTTCGAAACAGTATTGTTTCGCGAAAACGAGCCAAACGAATTTATACAGTCGCTGCGGATTGTTGACCCGTGATTGGACATATATTCGGTTTCATCGATCGAATCAATTGATTGAATTGATCAAGTTCAGTATCACAAATGAAAAAAAAAAACCGACACATCGAGGTTACACAATATATACAACCGTGACCTTTTAATCGAGCTCCAAACTATATATATACCTATACAAACGGCCTTGTCGACAATAGCTGACGTCGAAGGAATAGTATCAAGCTACTGCAGCAGCCGCTGCTGTTTCATCCCTGCAAGCCTGGCAAACTTGGTAATGAGTTTGTTTCCAGTCGACACGATGCATATATGTATATACCCTAACTGTCTCTTGCCTCTTCTCTCATCTATCTTTCTAGTGTGTACAAATTTATAACCACCGGCGGCTGACGTTCAGCTAACAAGCTTTTCATGCTGTATATAAGTATATATGCGATCTGCATTGGAATATTTTGGTGATCGATGCTAAGGAGGATTACGTAAGGTAATTTTGCAGAGTTTAAAAATAAATCAAAGGAGCCAGTCATTAACGCTCGTGGCTTTCTGTAATTTTGGAGCTGCTTTAAATAAGCACCTTGAACTAGACGGCATAGTTGCGCTTGACGAGCTTTGGCCAGTAATTCATCTCTCTCTCTCTTGCGGTTTACGTAACCGGCCACGGTATAATCAGTAGTTACATTCAGGCGTAACGATGTAACTGTTGGATACGACTGTGTATACCTCATTGCAGCTGGATTATAACGAGGAAATAAGGAATTTTTAAAATACAAATGTATAACACACACGACGAGCTTGCAAAGCTCCATACAAAATTCAAACGCACCTGCGCGTATCCTCTCAGCACGCAGAATAGTTATGCAAAGTTTAATCGAGCCATTCCCTCGATAGGCTACATCCCCAGCATATACGTGCGCTGCATCTCTCTTTCCCATATACACACAAGCCATATCCCCTATCATTATAGACTCTGAGCTACGATCACGATCACGATTATCGTCGATGCCAACGACCTGCGCGTTCTCCAACACAATGAAATTTCATACGTATAGGTACACACACACACAGTTCCTCGAACTGTATGATACTATAGTTACCTATATACATCGCTGAAGAAGTCCGAGTACGTGTATGCAAATGTCGGACAATGCTACTCTACGAGTCGAATAATGAATATAGATGAAGAAGCGCGGGAGCCGCCTTTTGACCCCGACGACGACTACTGTAACACCGGGGCCTCACGTCATTTCCTGCCATTCCTTACCATCGACGAGTTTCAAAGACGAGAGGCCCAGTCGCGCTTGTGCCGCGGTTAGTGCGTGATATATAGTGGTGCTGCGCTGAGTTTTTCGCTTTTCCAAAAGGCGAAAGAGAGATTTTTCTCGTTGGTGGGCGGTGTGCTTTGGATTTCTCTGAGCAGATTTTGTTTTTTTTTTTCACGGTAGGTGGATTTCTTGTTATATAGAAACACGTGCGGTGGAAGGTAGATTTTGGTGTAAAGTCAATATTTAATTTGCTGATAATACGAGTTACGTAATTTACACTCGGGTTAGTGAGTTTCCTTGATTCTCTACATGCGGCTGTTAGGAATGTCGAGAATTCATTGGAAAATTTATCGAGTACACGAAGTGGAGGTATATCGAAAATCGAAGAATTTTGAAATTTGCCGCGTTTGAATGCATATTGGAACACGTTGTATTCGAAAATCGACAAATATCGTTCAGAATACTGTGCATGCTTGAATAATTTCAGCTCGCTTTATAATTTCAAAAATTCATTCAACGCAGTCTACGCACTCGCGGTCCAATACAGTTCAATAATAGACACATGTATACGAAACGACGATAGTTTTGACTCGCTAATGCACTTTCATAACGTCACCGCGCGTTACACAATTTAGCAGTGTATGACGCTAGTCAAGTTTGATTTTTAAATTGGCAAATCTTCGCGAACGTCGAAAACCACGATGAAATAAATGAGTTGATTTGCATTTTCTTAAAAAATAAAGGATACTTCTTTACCTCGTTCGCATGTGTGAGCAAAATAATATGATAGCGAGTGTGTATATAGGTAAATCAATCGTTGATATTGTTAGGACTGAATCTACAAATTTGATCAATCGCATGTGTTGAGATAAGCCAGTGACGCATAGAGATCTGATCTATTACGGGCGAAAACCGGTTTTTGGAATTAATTTTTTCGTACTATGTAAACAGCAATGAAGCAAGTACGAGTGCACTGATTTCGTTAGAATAAAATTTAAAAAAAAATCATGTTCCATAAGCCAGTTAGTTTTAAAATGTTGACTTTTCATCGGACAGTATTTCACTCACAGAAAATCATGAATCGAATTTGTTCAACTACCCGTCAGGCGACAGAAAAGAAAAAGAAAAATAAATACATCTCGCGGTTATTTCATAGATGAGCGCCAGCAGTAGCAGCAGTAAAATGGACCCAACGACCTCGATACCGGCGTTCTACGCTGGTCGTAGCATCTTCGTGACCGGCGGCACAGGCTTCATGGGTAAAGTGCTGGTAGAAAAGTTGCTCTGGTCTTGTCCCGACATACAGGAGATTTTCCTGCTGATGCGACCTAAGAAGAACGTGAGCATCGACAACAGACTGAGGAAAATGCTGACTCTGCCGGTGCGTAGTCCGACACGTGTTAGCATGTATATTGTGTGTGTGTGTGTGTGTGTGTGTGTGTGTGTGTGTGTGCTACGAGAACGAAAGGGACGTGGAAAAGGGTTTAGTATCGATTCCTTTTTCGGAGCGATTTGAAAGGGTAATTGAGTTGCTCCTGAGTGGGCATGAATTTTGAATTTGAAGGAGTACTATTAGGTTTTGACTTTGAGGAAGAGAAATAGGCTATACTTGGCTTTACGCGTGGTAATTCATGCATTGAATAAAATTTGCTGTGATGATAGGTATTTAAATATAAATGTCTAAAAAGTATTGATTCGATCAGACTTCGGCTAACAGTTTATAGTACCTATATATATATGCCATGAAATTTTTGCTTAGTAAAAAAGTTTTAAAATATAAGCACATCATCATGACTATATAGTTTTCTGAAATACTGTGTACACGAGAATCGTTAAGCTTGCGCTATCTTCCTCCTACAAACACTTCCAGGTCTCCTCTCCTCTGCTATTCCAACAGAAAGAGTGGGGGACTTGCTTGTCCAAAGTGAGCACCTACTGCTCTAACGAGTTTTCCGTTTTTTGTAATTGCTGATGTAGCAAAAACCATTGCAATATATACACAAGATATATCCTCTTTGAACTGATAATTGCATGCTAGTTCAATAGTTCACCACTTCTAATACACGTATAACGTTTGACTTCTCAGTTTGACTTGAGAGTCAATAGTCAGTTGATCCTATGCAAATAATTCACATGAACATGATGCTATTGACTTTCCAAACTACTTTATATTAATAAGTTTTGACACGATGAACATACATAAACTCATTTTTCTTTCAACGCTTAGCTATTCGACAGACTCCGAGAAAATCGTCCGGAGGCCTTTGATAAATTGATCCCGGTACAGGGTGACGTTAGTACCGAGGGTTTGGGCTTACCTGCCGTCGAGAGGCGAGTCATCATCGAGAGGGTGTCGATCGTCTTCCACGTGGCAGCCAGCGTTAGGTTCGATGACCCTATCAGGGATGCCATCTTCATGAACACAAGGTCCACAAGGGATGTCTGCATACTAGCTGCGAACATGAAGAAGTTGGTGGTGAGTTATGTGGACTGACAGTTTAGTTTATTGATTGTTTACTCTGACTAAATTGACATAGAGTCTCCAATATCAAACGAAAATAAATTTCATTTAAGCGAGTCTTTTTATTTTCATAAAAAAATAACGTTAAAAGAAAGCCTCCTCACTGTCGGGAGCAATAAACTTTTCTCTAAAGTCCCTCTCGCTACTCTTGCGTTAATATCAGCGAAGCGAAGCGCGAGTATATTTGCAATTCTAAGCCTCGTTTTTGCTGGCTCTGCGTTTCTCACTCATTTCGTCTCTCTTGTCTGTCTCTCCTTCCTGTTTGCGCGACAACGACGACAACAACACAACAACTGCTACACACATACACAGGCGCTCATGCACGTAAGCTCGACCTATAGCCAAACGGACAAGTACGTGGTGGAGGAGAAGCTTTACGCTAGCGATGTCGACTGGAAGAAAGCCATCAAAATAGCCGAGACTGTCGATGACCATACGCTCAGGATCCTAACGCCCAAGTGAGTGCACATGGTCATTTCGGGGAAAGTGGATTGCGCCACCGTGTTGCGCAATCAGTCGGATTTTAAATGATTCGATTATTTTAATTTTCCAAGAATAATGTGTCTGCTCGTCTGGCTTGCTTTGAAAGTGCATTTGCATTTGGTCTGATGAATATTCTTTGCTGTTCTTTTTATATTTATTTATGAAATTGTTCAGTAAACAATCGGTTGTTTTATTAAAAAAGATACGTTTAAAAGTACGAATACAATGTTTAAGCCTCTCTGTGCTTGATGCAGAATAGAAATACAACTAGAAGTGTATGTTGGATAGAAAGCATTAATTTTAATTTATTTAATTTAAAGGATTGATAATAACAGCGATATATCCCCTTTTCAGATACATGGGATGTTTCCCAAACACGTACACATTCACGAAAAGACTGGCCGAGGGAGTGGTTGCCGACTACGCCGGTATATTACCAATCGTCGTGTTCAGACCATCCATTGGTAAGTACGAGATTTACAAAAAAAAGCAAACCATTTTTTTTATCAGTTCGATACTTTGACATTTGTTAACTTTCCGGCTACATTATCGAAATTAACATTGCACATAATTAGTCAAGTGTACATATTCTTTCCGTAAATAAATTCAAACCACCTCTAAAAAAGACTACACAGACACAATTCAAATAAAGACAAATGAGCGAACCTCAGAAATCCTTTCCTCAAAATCCGGCCATAGATCAAAATAACAAAAAAAAAAAAACTCGCTCTCACAAAAGCAGCAAATCTGCCAACCCTCCTCGCAAAGTTCAATAAACCTATAAATCAAAGAGGCGCGCACACGCGCGCAAATACAGCTGTGCGCGATAGGTCGTCGTCGTCGTCGCAAAAGAAAACCGTCACGTGTGTTTTATTGCAGTGATATCGTCGATGGAAGAGCCGGTCTCCGGTTGGCTGGACAACTTCAACGGACCCGTAGGCATGATGATAGGTGGTGGCAAGGGTGTCCTCAAGGTCGTCTACTTGGAGTCCCATACGAAGGCCGATTTCATACCCGTCGACATTGCCATCAAGGCGATGATCAGCTCTACTTGGAAGCGCGGTATCGTCACGTACGAGCTTTCTTTTTTTATTTCCTTTTATAGCTGCATGCATATACTTAAGAGGGACCGGTTTTCCTCATGCAAGAGTGGGGTGAAGGGGTGATGATCGTGTTTACAACCGTGGGTCTGTAGTCCATTGCGGATTCGGGTAAATAGTGACTAATTGTATATTTTCGTTCTTGCGATTTGGATAAAACTCGAGAGTTTTTACAAACTTCGGTATCGCCTGCAGGCAATATTATTATTTATCCCGACGAATATAATTCAACTTTCGGCGAACCTCTCTTAGACTTTGTTATTTCCGCAAACAGTCGTGACGACAGAAAATTAAAGAAAAATAATACTTATATTGTTCCAAACGATAAATAACGAACCATATTAGCCTCCACCCAATCTCAGAACAATATAATTCAACCCTCGACAAACTCCCTACTTATATAAGCTTCTCCCGGTATAACCAAATTAAAAGCCTCGCGCGCTCTGAAAAGCTACTTTTTCAACTGTAATTAAGTCACTCTCTGCCTCCAGCAAAAGAATACGCAAAGCCGTTTAAGCCGCGCTCTCTCTCTCTCTCTCTTTCTCGAAGAGAAAAAAAAAGAGCCACGCGAATTATTTTTAAAGGGACTTCATTAGCCCATGGCTTACTTATATCTGAAATTGTATTTAGGCGCTTTCTTTTCACGCTTGGCTCAGCTTTAATTTTTCTGTCTGTATATATATGTAACAAACCGCAGGATCACCAGGGATCCGAGCATCGACGTTTACAATTGCTCGAGCGCGGACATTAAGAGCATTAGCATGGCCGAGATAGCGCAGATGGGAATTCGCTTTATGGAGACGATTCCCCTTGATAACAGTATCTGGCTTCCGAGTATCAACATCGTCAGAAGCAAATTCGCTTACTATATACTTACGCTCCTGCTTCATCTGCTGCCCGCAGTTGCCATCGATACGATTCTCAAGATCATCGGGAAGAAACCAATGTGAGATGATGATCTTTTTCTTATTTTGTTTCAATATTACATTTTTTTTTATAAAGACATTCAAAATAAATGTTTAGTTGAAAACTTCAACGATTATCGAAGAGGAAAATTAAGCTTGAATAAAAATTAGTTTTTGTTTAAATTAAAATGATCAAGTGTCTGTACTTGCAGGAAATAAAAAAATTGTAATACTGTTGTTTCAATAACATTGAGAATCGCGCTATCTTTGAAATGCATACAGCGAACTTAGTCATTGAAGAAAAAAGCTTGCGAGCGAAAAACATGTTATGATATTAAACTTTGAAAAAGGCATCCTTCGCAGAAGAGAGTATCGAAAGTTAGACAGAATCACAAAAGACGCAATAAACGTTTCTAAGAGCTCTCTCTTTGACTTTCTTCCTCCTTGATAATATTTTCCACAGGCTGGTAAGACTGCAGCGCAAAGTCTACACTGCCAACAGCGCTTTGGAGTACTTTTTAACGAACGAATGGAAGTTCAAGAACGAAAAGTTGCTCAACCTCTTGACGGATACTCCGCCAACCGATCTCGACTCCTTCGGATTCGAATACGCCACCTTCGATATACACAAGTACTTCCAGTGAGTATATATTACACACGAGCACGATATACTTTTTCTCAAGAGTAGAGACGCTTCGCTTTGTACGTGATATTGTACTGCGAGTTTAATTTTTCTTAGCAGTGAATTAATAAGCTCTAGCTGAGCCAGAAAAAGAAGTTTTTAGAGCGTTAAAGGTCGCGCGCGCCTGGTTTAGAAGCTTTTCGGCTACATATGAATAGTATATGTATAATCGCGACTGTTGCGGATGCTTGCCGTAAGTAGGACAAGCCGGGGATTATTGTACGACTTGCATTTGCATTATGGGATATGTGCTTTTAACAAAAATGCATTCTTAATAACAACTGTTTCTACGTTGTATATATAGATTATCGATACAAGTCGAAGCAACAACTCGCTAAACACGAAAAACACATCGCAAACGAGAAAAGAAATTCGTACAAACATCCACTGACAACTATACATCTCCCTCTTTTTTCTCTCTGCTCACAGGAACTGCGTAGTCGGCGCGAAAAAGTACTTACTCCACGAAGACATGAACAGGCTACAAGAAGCTAAAGTGCACTACCATCGGTAAGTCGAGCTTTCTCTCTCTCCCCTACAGTATACACTCGAAGAAACTCAGCCCCTCGAAACTTCGTGACTTCCTCTACTATATACTCGCTCGCATTTCATCCCATTCATAAACTCCAGCGCGCTACACGAGGCCATCAATTACCGCTTCGACTTGCTGCTGCTGCTACGCTTTCATCCAGAAAAAGCATAAGCGCTGCAGAAAAACGCGACGATTATATGCGCGACTCGTTGAAAAGAGAGGATTCTCCACAACCGTGACCCGATTTCTTCACGAGAGAAGCTGTGGATAAACTCTCCCGAAGCGCTTTTATATATGATGGGCTAAGATGACGGATGTAATCGAGTTCGGTGTATTATAAGCGTTTTTGTTTCAAAACTTGAGATGATGCCTGACAATTGGATTAGAGTGAGTGCGATTTTATTTTTCGTAGAGTACGTTTGGGAATTCAATTTTCCCGCGTTTTTCAATGTGATTTGAGAGGTTCGCGAGAGTACGTTCCATTTCCTGAATTTATTTTCCCGCGCATAATGTAATAACGCCACAAAAGCACATCCTATTTCACGGCGCCGCGACTGTGGTTCGACTATTCCAAGTTTTAGCGCGACCGAATTGACGAACTTGCTCGTATACGTACATATACATATAGTGTGTGGGCTAGAGTCGTCTCTTTGCATTGTGGGCGTACATGCGAGTGCGCAATGTGATTACGTTCCGGGATGTAAAATTATTCTTTGACAAATACAGCGGCCACTTTATATAGCTCTGCAAGTCAAGATTTTCTTTTGAAATTTCCTAAAGTTCGCGCAACTTTTCACGTCTCTTTTACAGCGAACAACAACAACGACTGCAATGATAATATTCCAAGTGAAAGTGTTAAAGTTTTCACCGCTTCTATACACTATACAAAGAAAAGAAAAAAATCTCAAACAACCGATTTACTCACAAACAAAAACGTACACCTGCGTCTATCACAGCATCCTGTCCACTATAGGTATTGACCCATCGGAAGATCGGCCACTTTAGGTACAGCCAACTCTGTCTTTCGAACGATTACGCCGTCGGCGACTGCCAAGAAAGTCCAAAGGAGAAGAAGACTCTACTCCTTCCGTCGTCGTCGTCGTCGTCCTAGTGCAGCGCGTTTGATCGATCGTCCTTTGCAACACAACTGGGTCGCGGGGGTAGAGGCTGTCGGCACGCGGCCTTTATCGGCGAAGGGAAAAAATAAGTCAGCGTCGTCGTCGTCGTCGTATATAATTGCTCCTTTCCTCTTAACCTTCTTTTCTCCAGCTGTTACTTCTCTGTCTCCTTTTTTTTCGTGGCGACGCTCCGATAAACGCGACGACCACTATAATTGACTGAAATTGTTTCCCCCTTATCTTTTCTAAGTTCTACAGGTTACTTCTTTTAATTTGTCCTCGTCGCTCATAAATGAACGCCGAGCTTTAATTTAAAGGGAGAAATAACACCCGCGTGTCGAGTTTCTTCTGTTCGACGAATCCGCAGAGTTTATTTACACAGAGTAGCTCTCGGTTTTCCGTAATCTCTGCAAATAAGGGCTCGGCTATACGCGGAGACACAAGGGAAGCTGCACAACTTTCTGGAGCAAACGGAATAAAAGAAAGTCAGGCTATCATATTCGAGTTTCTATCTGTATGTGGTACAAAAGCGTTCTCGAAGATCAGCTTCGATTTCTTCTTCTACTTCTACGCAGCGAGAGCTTTCTTTTGTTCCCGCGTATAATAATGGCCTTCCTCTCGCCTTTGCGCCCCTATTCTCGACCCTTTTTTCTGCGCGTCTTTGATAATTAACTCTTACCTCCGACGTAAATGGTTTATTACTTAGCAAGCATCAGCTGTAGAAATTAAATGCATAGTAGTCTTGGAATAATAATTCAAAGTCTGGATATATACGCCGGTAACTTGATTAAGCGTTTATATAGCCGTTAAAAGCAATCGAGCCGAGCGATTTCCTCGATAAATACTCGATTAATAACGAGCAATGAAGCATTTTCCCCGAATTATCCACGCCTCGATTAATTCCCACGAATCAATGAGCACGATTCGCAGCCTCGATTTTCGCACGAAATAAAAGAAAAAGGAAAAGACGAGCTGGATGATTCACCGTCGACCGTGTCAAGTCTAACCGTCATCTATATATATACACGCACATACATACACCATAGTATCTCAGGTAATTTATCGAACGGCCGATACGTGCCTCGCGATTTTACGGGCTCGAGGATTCCCCCGAAGTTTTACGTTCGCGCGCGTCAAGGATCGGCAGTCGCCGCACGAAAGAGACTCTTTTCTTAAAGTGCAGAGAATCACGTGACACTCGTTGACTTTGAATTGGCTGTTGGTGCGCGAGGAGAGTTTGCCGGGAGAAAGGGCGGGAGCTTTTTTAAGCTACTCTCTCGCGGCTTGATAAACTTTTTTTTTTGTTTTATTGTTGGACGGAAAAAACCGTTGTTATGCAATTAATAAGGAAAGTCAAATATTGCTCATCTTTTATTACTTTTTAGCACGAGGAAGTTAAACGAATTTCGGTAAAAACAACTTTCTGTATCGCACGTACATACTTCACCGGATGACCTACGGAAATAGAAATACGCAATATATACTAGTCTCTTCGACACGGTAATTGTGATTGGTGATAATGCAACGAGGCCGCAGCGACCACTGAGGTTTTAACATTCGACATTTGTAATAGCCGGACTGCTATTGCACACGATGTTTACAAACGCCTGGATAGTTTTCTCATGTATTTAGGATCCTTCGACGGATAAGCTTTAATAGATTTTTCTCTGCGCTCGAGTGATGTTTTTCTCAAACGCGCGAAAATTTATTCCTAGCGCGAAACTCGAATATATTTATAACGATCTCGGCTAAAAATAGTTAGACCATCAGGTATAATCCTTCAGAGATAACGCTTGAGTCTTTTGCTTGTTTTGAGTCAAAGAATAAGATAATTTTTTTAATTGACGACAATTAACAATCAAACGATTCGAATACGTTGAATTTCACGTGGATGTATAGCTATACGCTCTGCGTTCTATGATAATTTATCATCGACGAGGAAAATATCGTCCTCTCGATCCGCTTTTTAAGTTCAAAGACACAAAAGAAGCTTCCAAGCTTTTTCCTATACCTTCGAACTAGCGCAAAAACGGTTTTCCTCCTGACGACTATATGCATATTACATCGCGGTAATGATAAATCATCTCGAATTCAGAGAGACTTGTAGTATAGTATACGCTTCACGTGCGCACTGAAATCGGCATCTGATGTCACGTGCGTGTATAATATAAATCGACGAAATAACCCTGTGTGTTTCTCTGTTACAGAATGTATTGGGTAGACAAGTTCTTCAAAATCTGGGTGGCGGTTATGATCGTGTGGTTCCTGGTGCATATCGGCCTTATCAACCTGGCTGAACGATCTTTCCGATCAACCGTCGAGATGTTCGACGCATAAGACGACGCGCGTCACAGTCAACTGGATCTTGCGCGCACATGGGAATCCCAAAGAGAACGACCCACGCCTTTATGCATAATAACAATGCGTCCAAAAGGAGTAGTGTAGCCGTCATGCGTCAGTGTTTAATGGGACCGACGCAGGTCGGGATTCGCGAGAAGAGGAATACCGCGATCACAAGAAATAATCGGTATCTCCTCTTTTTTTCAGTTCGCGGAATCACCGTATTGCGTAGGTATGATAGAGATACCGATCTTGTCTTGTATAATTATTTCACTGTCGTAGTCGTCGTCACGCGAGTGTATATATGTAACTCATTTGCATATTGCACGATTGATTCTGGATAATAATAGACGTGCCGATTTGATCACAAACAGGTATTTATATATTTGTAACGTGACTTGTTAATATTTCGTGGTCCAGTTGACGGTGTGTATGCGTGTGTGTGCGTGTGAGCGCATGTGTGAATGCAGCATGACTCTCTTATCTTTTAAAAAAAGTCGCCGATGACAAAGGAGACGAAGGATTTCGAAGCTTCTTTTTCAAGTTTCGAAGAAGATTTTTAGTCGAAGTTTCTGCAATGTAAACCCTCATGCTTTCAAGTGTAATGGTAACAATCGTGGAGATTTGTAATCACGATTGTTGATCCGCTAGTATGTCTATAAATAAACAAAGTGTGTAAAAACACACGGTTTGCCTTGGTAAACAATAATTTATCTACTTCTACTATATTATATTAAGAATAACTTACGTGTGCCGTGTGCCGTCTGACTTATTATAAATTAACCTATAGGGCTTCATAAGTGAAACCTATAATTTGGGCCTTACAAATGTTGGGCTATACAATTTTGGGCCTGACTAAATTTGGAAATTACAATGATTAAGACCTATAACTTAAAAATTTTCTTTTGTAATTTGAATATGTTGACTTACAAAAAGTATGAGTTTTATAATTTTTAGATTTGAATCTTTATTTAGGACCTAAAATCTTAATAATCCTTTGGATTAACAAAATAGATTATACTTAAAACTGGTTTCCAAATTTTTTTTCTAATATAGTTTATTTTTTAATTTGTTCATTCAACACTTAAAAATTTGCAATTAAACGTTAACCGAGCGAGCGTTCGTGAGTGATGTATAAAACTATAACTATAGTTACAATAACGCGAGGATCTTTTCGGAGACGACTTGTTAACGCTGAGTATAATCAATGCCAGAAATTACTGATTCTTTCGAAAAATATGGAATTTGCAATTCGCACGTGTTTTTGCATCACCTCACCTGCGTCATACATGTATAATCGTAATTTATAGTGAAGCTTCACAAACTACAGGTTGTGTCTACTTATCCTGTAGATATGTCTACAGAAAACAATTGCATTTCAAGTTTTCCTAGTTAAGTTCGAATGTTACGAGGAAATTCACGCCTGAGACTGTTGTCGTGTAGTTTTTAATTATGTTGAAATTGGCAGTATCCAGTTTCTACAAGATTTTGGTAGGTGTGACGCTGCTTATCTTTATGAGGTTACAATTAAAAGTTTACGCGTCAAGCTTAGCCGATAATTCCAACTCAAATTTCTTGCCAAAAAAACAGGTACTAATTCAACTAACAACCAAATGCGCTCCTTAACTGCTGACAATAATGCATTATTAATCGATTCGAGTCTTTGTCTTTTCCCGCGCATCGCTGAATACGTTCGAGTTAGGAATACCTCAGCCCGTATAATTGATGTCGTTCGCATAAATATATAATGAACTATTTACTTATGCAAAAATGTTTTCTCAAGCGTTAAGTATACTAAAGTATACCCACGACCGCTATAATGATAAAAAAAACCCGGAGAATATTTATAGTTCGAATTAAACTTATACCTGCTGCGAATATATTATACCTATACCGAACCTCGAGAGATTTACAGAGAATACACGGAATCGAGCCTGCTTTTATCTATATAACTTTCGAGCTTTGTTTGTTCTTTTCATAAATTTTTCGTTCAAATTTCTGCGACAGCTCTTCTAGCTAATTTGTCAAGTTTTATAATATCGAAGTAAAGATATCAATGTTCGTAACAAATATGAGGAAATCTTTTTGAAGATGGGTCAGAGACTGACAAATTTTCAAAATGCGAGCACGCACCTTTTTGGGATGATTTTTTGATTATTGTGTCATACAAAAATGTACAAAAAACCAGTGGAACACGAAAAAGTGCTTTTTGTAGACAGTGTTTTCTCGGCCATTTAAATTCAACGAACAGTCGACGTTTGATCCATCAATAATATCCAAAATCTTTAAAAATGGTCGCTTAGGTTAAAAGCTGTGCACGATTGAAAATAGTGAAAAATCATGAAAAAACAAGGACACATTACTTGATTTCGAAAAACCCTCATCAAAATCACATAATATAATAAAAAAAAAATAAGAAGAGAATAATTTATATATGTAGATGTCGAACATTACCGCTAAATAATATACTGAGCTAAATTAAAAAGTTCTCCTCGTACATCAGCGAATCAGACTTGCGTAATTATCTCTCTCTCATTATTTGAAGTACAATTTCGCAAAGTCAATGCTACTCGAATGCTATTTGTTTTTATTTATAAAATTTTGTAAAAAATCTACTTCACACTTTTAATTTCCTATATATCCGAATCAACACACCGTCATCCGAACGTTTGTCGACGAATTCCAATCGCACGCAGCGTTAATCAATCCCAAAAAAAGTCTCTGTCTTTCTATCTCTTCCCTTCTCCATCTTTCCTATATACACAAACAAACAAATAAATAAATCCTGTGGCCAGGCCCCCTCCGATATTACATTACTTACACGCGAATCGCTACACGCGCCGCGTAACTCTCTCGTCGCGTGCAAATAATGCCCTGTTATCTCTCCTCTCCTGTCTATAGCCACACACACACACACACACACACATACAGCAGTGAATCGTCGACGTTGAGCGCAATTACGCAATCGCTCCGAGATAAATCCGGGAGAGCTGCGGTATAGAATAAGAGAGAGAGTGTGCGCGACGCTTCGTCGTCGTTGACTTCGATTTCGAGTGTCTGTCGTCTATAAACAACGTAGTTTGCATGATAATGGTACGAGTCGACCGATAGCTGATAGCAGCCGCAGCGACCTTTCGTGCATAGAGAAGAAAAGATCGGGGCTGCTGCTGCTGTTGCTGCTGATGTTGTTGGCGAAAACAGTATATATAGCTCTCGATAATACGTGATAAGAAGCATGTGGGGATTCGAGCTTTGAGTAAAAACGTTGAATTGCATATAGCTCATAGATTTTGGATGAGTTTTTATAGATATACCCACGTACTAAAAATATGTTTTATTTAGCAACTGTGGTTATAGAGAAACGGCTCTTGAGTAATAATTTGTAATGTGTAGAAGAAGACATCAAGAGATATAGAAATAAAATTATCGAATCTTATCTGTATCGTAATTTATCGGCAGAATCAAGTAAACGTTCTTAATAAACAAAATTCAAAAATTTGCCGGACTGTTTATGAAACAATTTGGGCCATATCTCGCAATAATTAAAAATAAATTTATGATGTAACGACATTCAGTAAACGTTGAGTGACGTTAGCAAACAATTGAAAAAAATACTTATGAACTCAATTTTATCTCACGAAATATATAGCGACTTTAATATCTTATCTGGCACAAAATTTGGAAACAATTCCATCAAGCGAGACTTCAGTTACACGCGCGGATATATAGTATATAGGCTATAAGCTTCGAACTTCAACTAGCGGATATTTGCAAGCTCTGGAAGCGAGAGAATCATAGCCTGCGGCCGGCAGAGCAGTTTGACAGATACTTCGCGATTGCTATTTATATAAATACCTGCTCTCGTATAAATGCTCATTATCGATTCAAACGTTTCAATGATCTTTTGCATACGACTGTAAATGGCTATTTTCCGCATTACATATCAAACATCAACGTCATATCTACTTGTATATTCCAGGCATAATCTAATTTGAGCTTTAAAGAAAATTGCTTGTGTAGTTGGATTCCATTTCATTTCGCCGATTTTCGCATTTGTCTGGAGTATTCTCAAGGATATGTTGTTTCGCTAAAATAAATCGAACTTGACTTTTGGGCTCGAAATTTCATGAATGTTTACATCGACGTCATTGCGCGACCCTTCACTATATTTTATACAGACCACATATACTGGTCGTCGAACTTTTGGCATTTCTTCGCAGTTTGATCTTTCATCTGCATGCGTTGCTCAAACAAAAGAAACTAATTAGCATGTATATTTTAATTCTGCATTCTAATTATCCGGGTGAAAATACTTCATTCCAATGATCGACATTTCAATATAATGCACAATAAAGTATATATTCATGGCAGTTTGAAATTCGCAGACGGGCGCTGTGTTTTGTAGTTTTCGTATATATTGATACAAGTTTTAAATATTAAAGTTTATCGTCAAGTTCAAACTGTTGGAACATTTTAATTTATGATAATAAATTGTCGCCGATTATTGATCGTAAAAATACTCTAATTACTGCGGGTACGACGGCATATTTTTGCAATTGTTATTCTGATCACTTTTTGCGCGAACATCTATAATTCACGTTCAAAAAAAATCGTCGAGAGTATCAGGAAAAAATTTAAAAACAACTTTCGTATACATTCGGGAATTGGTATATTTGCTACTGACCTCGAAGAAGCACGCGGCGGTAGGCTGATTTACCATCGTTATAATATACAGCTATTAAATTTCTCACATTACTATATCAGCGGAAAATGATTGGGTTTAGAGCGAGATCGACTTCATCAGGCCAAAAAGAAATCGATCAAAATTTTACTTATCATCTAATTACTCTCTAACAAGCCTCCTATTACTCGCACAATCAGTTTTCATTTAATCATCCAGGAATATAATGTTGGCCTTGTTTGCCTCAGGTGATGTCGGTTAATGATAATTTTATCAGTTTCTTACTAATTCCGAGACTCGGTTATGCTATCCGTTATTCGCGCGAAAACACTGTGTTAGCACATCACATTATTTCTAGATATATATGCACGTGTGTATACATATATCGCTCTACATACGGGCATTTGTGTCTATAGGTAAACTCGGTGATGTATCATTAACAATTAGGTCATTAATCCTTTGACCGTGCGAGCTTAGTACTAGACCTTGACTTTTATTTAATCAATCCAAGTGACCAAGTGTGAAGGTCACAGCTGTTCTATTCTATAATGTAGATAGTTGAAGATAGCTAAGTATATTAGCTGAGTGTATGTAAAAATTCCAGGTGATAATCTAAAAAAAACTGTGAGCAATTTCAGACTGGTATTGTATAAGCTGTTTATTCAGCCTCTTCTGAAGTATGCTGAAATTGACGAAGTAAGATTTTTTCTTGCAAAGATTACGTTAAATGTATCTAAATACCGAATTTAAATCACATCCTGTCTGGCGGGCAGATCGTAATTCGAAAGAACAGATTCTGATATAAAAATACCAAATTTTCAGCGCGAATGTACAATCATTCACATTCCTCAACAAGACAGGCGATATCCGTAAAAAAGAATGCTAAAGAAAATTTGGCCGCGTTAGAAAAATAATTCACTTTCCTGCATAATCCGAAAATTTGCACTCGAGTCACATCAAGTGCAGGTGTGTTTTATATATATATATATATA
>UCOJ01000972.1:0-51955 GCA_900474305.1 Cecidostiba fungosa | reverse complement strand
CAATGGGACACATACAGACGGATCACTTTACCTTTAAAAAGTTTTGAATATTAAATAAATAAGTCGATTTTCACATGTTTAAAAAAATGATGGTAAAAACTACTTAATTCGAATTTTTTTTTGAAATTTTGGTAAAAAATTGTAAGTTTTGAGTATTTATAAATGTCGATTAAGAAAGTCATGCAAAAATCTGAAAATTGTGATGGAAATTCGTTATTTAGACTTTGAGTTTTGCTAGTCTTCGCGCGGGAAATTCTGAGTTGTGCTAGTTTTCGCATCAAATTTTGAGTTGTGCTAGTTCAGCTTTGAAGATCTTAGTTGTGCTAGTCTTCCACACAAATTTGAATTGTGCTAGTCTTCGTACGGACCGACGATATAATGAATATCTACTGCATATAGTTGCCTTTTTATAAGTTTTGCGTCCGAACGTCATAAAATTCTCAAGTTGACGATTAATATGTCGAATGCGCGACTGGTGTTTTGATAACAAGGTTTTTAAATTTATGAACGTTTTTCAAAGTTCAGTTCTTCATCAAAACGCATATATACAAAATAGCTAATGTATAACTGATGATGCATCACGTATATGCAATATATCCGATACTTTTAAAACACTTTTCACGCAAATTCAACAAAGGATATAATATGCGATTCATCGCCGCGCGAGCAGAACATTTTCGAATCGAGAACAAATCGACACGCGGAAGTAATATAGCAGCTATAATACAGGATATAGGTAGGTGTGCCACACGACGAATAAAGAAGAAATCAGGTTCTTCACGCGCGTCAATGTCACCGGTTCCTTTTTATTCCTCCTCTTCCTCTTTCACACCGACGACAGTCACCGCACGATGTGTTATTTGTTTATATTAATAGCTTGGTGCACACATTTGCATCTGCGCGCGCGAAGCAGGTCCCGAGACTAAAATCTCTTTTTGAGGTCATCGACGCCCAAGAAAGTCTCCAATATAGGTATATGTACATAAAAGTAGAAAATTAAACAAATCCGCATATACATACGAAACATATCACGATTGTAATATCGCGTCGTCATTGCTATATAGTATATAGCGGCCACTTGCACAATGAATGAAAACCGGCTTTCGAAAATCTGCCGCAAGTGAAATCTAGTCTTTCACAGTTCACCTGTGTTTCTGATGCGTGTGTGTATACGTATATATATAAGTACCATCGGATACCTCGCGGTGTCCTACTCTACGATGCATGCAGAGTATACACATACGCGTGTGTGTAATAATCATCCGCAGAAGATCGTAGAGATCGAGGAGATGAGGATGACGAGTTGGAGAGAGGCTTTATTTCGACCTTAATTTTTCAACGAGACGTTTTCCTTTTTTGTAAGAAGGTATCCACCTGATGCGTGTACTGCATATTATAATATTTTATCAAAAGTTATATATGCTCGACCTTGACAAACTGCAATATGGGGTTCATTCACCTGAAATGGCATTGGCGAAAAACAAAAAAAATATAAGCAATTGATAGTGACTCACCTCGAGTTCCATACGCAGGGCCTCGTCGAATCCAACGGCGGCAAACTTGGAGGCCGTGTAGTCGACGAGCTTGGGACAACCGACGTGTCCTGCGAGGCTGGCTATGCTCACGATGTGACCTTTGTTCTCCTTACACATCGCCGGCAGGAAGGCTTTTACCGTCTGCAAAATCCAAGCGGGTATATATCGTTAGAGGATGACTCGGCCGAAGTGTGTTAGACGGACGCGATATCTCTGTGTTTGCTCACGAGTCGGTGATCTTTAGAGGTATTATTCTACTTGTGTATTATTTTCTATATTTTTCTTTTTCTTTTCTTTTTTTTTTTTTAATTATGTGCTGAGATATAAGAAAAATTGATTGATCGTTGCTGTGCCATTCATCATTTGAAATCGTTCCAAGTAATGGTAAACTGTCTTTTCCGATTTTTCTCAATGTTACGTCTTTCATTGCCAGAAGTTACAACGCTCTGTGACCCTGAAATTCCATTATATAAATCGCTCATCGAAACCAATTTCATTTTATCTATATAAGACTAGAAATAAGTATACGAAAGCGTATCATTAAATTTCTCAAGCGAAATTCGCGCAAAACACAAGCCCACGTATAACGTTATATACTATAGTACATAGGTATACGTGCTCGGAATGTGGGGAACCATTAACTTTCGGACGCGTACAATATTTTTTGTCCAAAGGTCATAAATTTTCCAATAAACATTTGAACGCGCACAGGCACATAAAAAGCCCCCCTGTTCAAAAAGTGTTTCTCGAAAAAGCACGAAAAAGCACATATTATCGGACAAAAAATGAAATGTCTAAACCGGTATAATATATCCTCTCGGGTAGTATAGCAAAAACGACACCAGCGGTACAAGCGCATCACGGAGAAACCTCAGTTTATATAGACTCTCCCCATCAATCCCGCGAGTCGTCCCAGGAATCCGACGAAGAAACACCGCAGCTCGTTGTGAAAAAGGACATCCGAGACTGAGGATAAATGAGGTCGAGCACCGCCTCTTTTCGATGCGCATCCTTTGCTGCAAACCTGTTTCTCGCGGCGACGAGGAATCGAGGATGAGTATATCATCCGAGATTCGTATTATATATAGACAAGTGTGGCTTATCAATGTTGTTCAAAATATATAATATATTTATTAGGAAAGGTTCAGAAGATCGAAATATATAATTATCCGCATAAGAAGCTAATCTTCCCTGCAACTCTTCAGTAAACTCAAGCGTTCGGTCTCGCGAATTCATACCGTTATATCTCGTTTCTCTTATACATATATACCTACATACCGACGATATCTACTCAATGCACGAGGACTGCTGCAGCTCCTCTCTAAATCCGCATATCCTTAGCGATCTCGCCGCACCTATTATATGCGCTAAGTTATATATCCACTCTCGAAAGCCTAGTATATGCGCAATACGCCTAATTAGCCGTTCTCCTGCCGCGTTTTTTTTAATTCGGATGACGAGAGATCGGCATGATAATTGCAGACCACGAAGATACCAAAATAGTTGTTCGAGAGGATAAAATGTGCGATCGGACTTGGAGGCTTTTGAAAGAGTTGCGTTGGATTAAACTATCTCGCGATTTTCATGGTGAACGGGTATAGAAATTATCGCGGCGACTTGTGCAACCGGTACACATACTCGATCGTTGAAACGTACTTCAAACTCTGCGACATAATCCGTTTCTATATTATAAAAGATATGATGCGTCAGAAAAGGATCTTCCCCTCTCGAGTCTGCAGAAAATCGCGAGAAAGAAAGATCGACCGGTTATTCCGAGCGAGGAGCGAGAGGAATGTCGATTTGGTCCTTGAATCGAGAGACGTTGGAAAAGCGCTGGAGAAAGGGAGCAACGACTTTGCTTTTCATTTTCTTTTCGGCGACGCACGAGGTATGCTGCTGTGCGTGTGTTGTGTTATACCTATTATATATTAGGCGCTTATTGTTGCAGGTGATTGCGAGCTTCCCGTTGTTTGTTGTGATATCGGTCGTTAGTTATAGATACGTGGTAGCTGACGTTTCGTTGGGGTAATAAAAATGAATTATCGATCTATTGATGAGTCCTTCGTTTTTTCTTAAGTACAAAAAACGCTAAGAGGAAGTAGGTTGAGATTGATTGTGTTAACGATAACAGTATTTGGAAAATATTCTAATTCATCAAAGTGATTAAAGATGTGAATATCGAGTGTGTGTCGACTGCGTACCATCTACTTTCATTGCGTAGTACACATTTCGTTGGATGAAATGTTACAGTATTTATACAATAAAGACGATTCTGACGATTATAATGCAATTATGCAATGTATACTGATGGCAAATGAAGCGACAGGCGCGCGTGTTCTTATGTAAATCTGCGACGAAATAAAAAAAACATCTTGATTGAGGAAAACTCGCAGAGATAGGTAATTACAGACCCGAAGAAAAAACGTCTCAGCGCGACGTGCCGTGTTGAGCTTTTCTTTTATGCAAGTGCGACTGATTGAATTTTCGCATAATTTACTTACCCAAAAGTGACTCATGATGTTAACGTCCATAGTGCGCTTGATCATGTGGTCCGGTGAGTCGAGGAACTTCTTTCCGGTTACGATTCCTGCGTTATTCACGAGGATCGATACCTGTGACAAAATACATCATAGACGTGTTAGAAAATATTTTAAAAATAATTATGCTTGGATTCGACAAAACTTTGTATCCATTTGATCAACGTTTATTTAAAATCATTGCAAAATCACTTGAAGTTTCCTTGTTGATGCAGTGTATAAGAAAAAACTATAATCTTAAAAGTGCTTTCTTTGATATATGTATTTAACCTGCTTATTCGCAATAAATATATCAACGCTTTGAAAAAAAGACCTTTCATTATTCCGAAACAATAATCTCTACATAGAGTCACCAGCCCATAATACACCTGCCAATCTCTCTCTCTCTATATATATATATATATATATACGCAGCCTCTCAAGCACGTGTTGCTTCGACCATCTCTCTCTCTCTCTCTCTCTCTTTCTCAGCATCGAGCTGAACCGGGTCAGCTGTATGTGCAGGCGAGTAAACGTCGGGTCTTAGCTATCGCGCAATCCACGCGTTATAGGCTGGCGTAACCCGCGTTCGAATGGCTATTTCGCAAGTATGGTACCTATATATATTATATCCCCGGTATATAAGACACCCGTATGAGTATATCTGTCTATATCCGATGGACTTTGTTATTTTTGTTGACTATTTATGATTTTTGTTGTAGGGAATTTCCTAAGGATCATTAAAAATGCGGTCAGTATATCCTCAAGTTCATTAAGAGCGTCTACGCCATAACGGTCATCGCGCGCTGTGTTTCTTCGTAATCATTAGCGCTGATTTAAAGAGGCAAGCGTATAATAGTGCAGCGCGCCTCAGGTACTCGACTGTATCACGCACCAAATTAGTCTTGAGTTACGCTATTTTTTCAAATGTTATATCTTATAATAATCGTCTGTTCCTGGCGCTCCACACGCGTATATATATACACACGCGGTGAGAAATTACAAAATCCGGCGCAAACATTTTTTCTTGCTTTATTCTTGCGTAAAATTCTTGCGAATATGGCCTCAGTAGAATGATAAGTGCGGGCGCGGGAAAAATTTCGAGAAATTTATGAGCCGACGAAATCTCAGTGTGCAATCAAGCATTTTTGCTTGTTCACTTTCGCGTGTACATATAAGTATACTGTATCTTTGCACAGGTAAATAGAGAAAAAATGACGACTTACCCTTCCGACCTCCTTGGCGAGGAGTGACGCCTTCTTGTACACATCCTCTCGTTCGCAGAGATCGCATACGTAACCGTAACAGGTGCCACCAGCCGCTTGGATCATCTTCACCGTCTCGTTCAGACCTACAAGCAAGAGAGAAACATTTTGCTATAGCTCATCCAATTTGGAAATTCGGTTCAAGTATACATATTGAGACGCACATATAAATATATAAAACGAAATTCCAACGTAAATCATTACGTCGGGATGATCTGCAAGCGTATAATGGAATATCTGCGGCTTCGGCAGGTCAACGTTCGCGTGTGCATGGACCATCTTTCTATAATACGCGAGTCCCTTTCGCGTACATAAAAGAGGGAGAGAAGGGGATTGCGAAATAAAAAGTCGTGTTCTGCGGCTTTCGCTGTTGCAGTAGATTTTTATCAATTACAGTCTTTAGCTTGTTAATCGTGGCACGACTACTCTCTCATTGTGCAAATTTCATTCTGAGGTTTGATTCTTCCTTTAGAAATATATAACGCGCGATTCAATTGGTTCGATAAATATTATCAATAGCCATTGCAGGAATTAAACCGACAAGGATAAGAATCAATTTAGCGCCGAAAATAAAACAGTATAAAAAATACGTATCAGCTGGATACGAAAATTAAGCTTCTACAACGAGGCCCATTTATGCGACTTCATCTTTGGACTTTCACGGGCGCCTTTTTAATACTCGCATCGGAAATTATCTCTCTTCCTTAGCACCACTGTAATAATATGACTGCAGCGAATTTTCGCAGCCGCTGCAGACCATACGTATATATACGTGTGTACCTGTAACACTACAGTAGCAAACGCCCGTCAAGTGCCACTTGGTAGTGGCAGCGTGACGAGGAAGAAATCGCGACTTTCTACGCGGCAGACGCCGGAAGCGGTGTGTATACTGTACATATACATACATCAGGTGTTTATACACAACGCAGATCCTTTGTGTTTTTGCCGCAATGATTTGGTTTTGTTTCTTTCTTTTGTGACAAAAAGCAGACGATTTGTTATGCGCTCGTTGGAAGTATATGTAATGCCAAGAGATAAGAAGCTTTTACGAGCTAGCGGTTAATTAATGCTTCTGAGAGAGCGGCGTGTGGTCAATTTTGTAAAAAGTTAAGTATATGCAGTTGGCTACTTGTAATTGCTGGTAGGATATTTTTTTTCTGCATAAAATGTATATTGCCGCGGTGAAAAAGTTATTTCCATATATATATATCTGCGATACGATCTGTACTGTTATGGAAATGTCATCGGTTATAATCGAATCGAATAAAAAGATTCTCTCTCCGAACCGCTATATAACAATGCGCAATTATATTCCAAGCCTCGAGCTATAGGCTTTGCTCTACATAAGCGGAGAGTTATGGGACGATAGATTATGTCCCGAGACTTGGATTTTAATGAAGCACTATCTTCTTGCTATACGCTTTTCAAGTTCGATGTCAAGGTCGGCGCGCGTGAATTTGGTTAGATAGTCTCTTATCGCTGGCCGACTTGTTTATTATAAGTACACTATATAAACCTATACTTGTGTATAAATATTCTAATTCTGATGTATATTAATTATTGATAAAAAAATTGATTGTTCTCGATGATTCAAATTTAAAATGTATTGCTAAATACATGCTGATATGCGCCTTGGCGAATATTATCGCGTTCGGCGAATTCAATATCATCGTAAGCGCGATCGATGCATTTATCGGTGTTACAGCACCGACACAACTATGCCTATATTTTTGAGTGATATAATATAAAATATAGCATTATACCGAAGACTCGTAATTATTAGTTTTCGATATTACGCGTAACTTTCTTTTTTTATTTGTTTTTTTTTAACGCAATCTACTTTTGCTCCAATTATTGCTTATCAAGCATCGTGATAATTAAAAAAAAAATAATTGACCTCAATAACCCTCAAAATCCATATTTCTCATGAATCACAAACAATTGCTCGCTCAGCACATCATAAATAACAAAAATCTTCGCACAGATAAAACATACCGAGACAAGACAACACGTTCACGATTTGATTGCGTGCAATAATCATACCAAAGGGGCATCGCGAGAAAGTCTCGACGCAGCAACTAATTTGTATATAATTGCGCGTATAAACGCTCGATTAACGCGCTGTTGCTTCGGGAATTGCAGCTTCGAAGATAAAACAAAAAATACTTTGATATAAGACATTAAGAGCTGCGCCAGATTTTATTTAATTTTTTTAGTTATATACATTTTGACTATAGTCATGCTGACTTTACGCGAGCTATAATAAGAATGTAGAAAAAAAATTTTCGGCATTATATTATTGCACGAATTCGGATGACTTCACCGTGCTCGAGTCCTTTTGAATTCGCGCGCACGTCAGGATTTCACTTTTTCAATCAATCAAACATTTCCAGTCGGTCTATTCTAAATGCCAACCGACAGAACTATAATCAAGCGAGCGAGTTATTCCGTTCATTCATGCAGTATACACTATGTAATTCGCTCAAATACCGCGCAGGCTTTACTGGAATACTTTCACTACTTTTTTTTATACGTATGTGTTTCAACTTTATAAAAATACGCAGAATCAAAGAAATTAAAGTGATACTGGCAAAATTTTAAAAAATTGAATCAAACATATGTATACCGCACAGAAAATATCTTCGTCATGGTCATTTAGTAGGTGTTACACCTCGCGGACAGTAACTGACATAAGCGAGAGAGCTGTTTGTTTTATTGTCTTTTTGCTCGTTCCAACAATCGCCAACGATCATTTCAAAGGATACTGCACTGATTTCCGTTAAATAAAAAAAGTCGCTCGAAGCCTATACAAACCAAATCACGTGCGAGTACACTTATCCATTGCGCGAATCCAAACAAAATATCCATAGAATTTGGCTTATACTTATATATCTAAAAAAAAAAAAAAAAAAAATCCTCCTACATACAGCATCGAAAACAGCTAATAGTTGTCTCCGCGGCAACTGTCTATTTATTCAAACAGACCGTCTCCCGTTTACGTAACGACCCATAATAGCGAAAATCATATACTCTCGCACATATACGCGTCGCTCTCTCGTCTCTGCAATTATATCATTTCACAATAATTTCTTTGATTGCACGTATACACACGTTAAACCGTCTATTTTAACATTATGTAAATTGATAGTGCAACAATATATCCTCTGTATCGGTATAATACACCTGCGAGTCAAATGTAATTCAGTCTCGCATGCGCGTCTTCGCGTCAATTAACACGGGATGTGCTAAGCGCGCATTTCCTCTTGACCCATATTTTCATCCCTCCGGGCTCTTGTTATTATTATTCGCGCAAATCTATTGTCGCGCCGCTGCAACGATTCAGGAATGAGCCGTATATCCATTTCCATTTAACTCCGTCGTTATAATCGTGTAATAAATATAATTGCAGACTCTTCGAGTCGATGATAGATAAAATTAACCGTGTCATAAACTACAGCCGTGTTGTCATTATAGACCTGCTGCTGTTGCTGTAGTGTAAAAAGTGACGACTATAGCTCCGATCGTTTCGCGATATTTTAGTCGTTTAATCAAACCTCGGCTACCGGCAATAATTTCAAATCGGCTGTTAATAGCCGACTCGTGACGACGATGATGATGGTTCCATTGTTCTCTCTTCGGATGGATTTCGAAGCGTCTGCGGCGGGACTTTTGAACGCCGCGCTTCCGCGATTTCCAACGGCTATATATATAAGTACTTTTGAAAACTATGCGTCTATACAAATAATACGAGATAACGCCGAGGATTTTTTTGTCATCGTCGGACGATTAATTATGCATCAGAGAGAGAGCGCTGCGCAATCATATATGGCCGTGACACCGTTTCGGAATCGAGGATAGCATCAGACTTGGTCCAGAGTTCATCTCTGCATGTTCTTTTTTTTCGTCCGCGAAATCAATCGGCGAGAGATTTCGATCTTAATGACGGAGAGAGAGAGAGAGATACTAACGACGTTCAAGGTGCAATAACAAGATTTTTCCTGGTATACGTCCATTAGCGTTGCTTTTTTGCATTGAATTTTCAACGTTTACAAAAAACTATAGACACACGTGCACGAAAAATCTCAACTAATACACTTATTAGTAAAGAAGATAAAAACTCACCCTGGGCGTTGACGTCCCAAACAACGACGATAGCTCCGAGCTCAGCGAGTCTGAGTGAGATTAGCCTTCCCAGACCACTACCACCACCGGTGACGAGTGCGATTTCACCGGCTACATCCTTCATCCTGTATTTGCTTGGCACACATGCTCTTGCCAGCGATTTTATTATCGCCACGAGGGAGAGCAGCAGAAAGCCGATCACCTCACCGGTTGCTTTCAACAGCGACATGTCGTCTCGATGACTTATTATAACTTGAACTTCTTCTTCTTCTATCGCGAGCTCATCCCACGAGGCTCGAGCCGCGCGACTGATGTGCAGAGTTTCGCTTGTTCTAGCTATATGTACTATACTTCCACCGAGTGGTTGCTTTACTTGCTGTCCCCACTGCTATACAGTAGTAGCCGGCTGACGCCGATCGATAATACTGCGCACACGCGCTCCCGCGCGCGCGAGAGAGAGAGACGAGGATTGCCCACGTGGGTCTGTTTTGTTGAGAATTCGATGTGGGGTGGCTTTTTGATGGCTCGACCGGCTGGAACTAGAGAGAAGAGATGCAAATTTTATTATGTAGCATAGTTTACTTGCAGTATGTGATGTGCTAAAGGATGATTATTGTAGTAGATGCAGCGATCTGGGTTGTGTTATTAATTCATGAGTGAAATCGATGTGTAATGTGACTTTGTCCCCGCCGTGATACAATATTTTCATAACTTGTCGATAAAAAAGTAGGCATTTGGTGATGATGAGCCACTCGAAAAATTATCTTTATCAATTATATACTAATGTGCGTGAAAGCGTCTTTTTCGATAGAAACAACGATTTTTGCCTTGGATCTAAAATAAATTTGACGAGCTAAAATAAAAAACAACACATAGGTATCACACAGTAGAGCGATTTCTCGGTTGATCATTTCAACTTTTTTCCCCTTTGCTATCTATAGACAATAATAATAGAAAGAGAACGAAAAGAGCGACAAGTCGCGCCTATATATACATATACGGACTTTTACATATTACACACAATAAAAGCCGCTCTCGTCTGTCCGCTTCTTGCTTTCTAATAACGAAATGGACTTTCGTTTTTCCTGCGTATAATGCATACTCTGCAGTAGGCGCGCGTGATTTCATATCGCGGACTACTATGTATATATACAAGTACGTGTATGCTCGCGTTCACGGCGAATGGCCACGAAAATCGCCAGTGCCTTGTCATTGTAAAGTCGAAAAGTGCAGCTGGCTTTCTTGCGTTCCATACCGCATATAGAGAGTGATATATGTGTAAGGAGGTATTATAATTCCGCGTTTCGAATTTAAAAAAAAACAACAGAATTCTATACTTTTTTATTGCGTCTTTAATTCGTCACGTATGTCGAATCGATGTAACACGCACTGCACACAGTATAAGGCTATTGCGAGAACTTCAACTGTCTGTTTTCATTATTAGGCAATCCCTGTGTTGCTCTCATCGCTAACGGCGCAGATTTATGATAGTATATACGCGTATGTCTCTCGTCCCGAGTGAAACGCTAGAAACGGAATTTCTCGGATTCGGCATTTCTCTCTAACGTGTGTCTGTGTGTGTGTCGTTGTTCGACTGACAATATTATGCAGCTGTGCTTTATTCTCGTATATTTTATATATATGCAAGAGATCTCGTGAGCGAGACACTGGAGTATATAGGAGCGGCTGATGCGATGCTGTTACTTATCGGATTGCGCAAAATTTAGTGGAAATGTAATTTTTTTACGCAGAGAAAGTTGAGCTTTTTATTATTATTATTATTATTATTATTATTATTATTATTATTATTATTATTATTATAGTAGCTTTGGATGGATAATCGTTGCAGATGCATAAATCGTCGGATTATTATGCAGATATTAGTATATTATAATTTATTGAAATTCTGTTGTGTATGGCATAACAATTGAATTGTTGGGCTGAGAATTTACGCACACGTTGCGAAACTCGGCTTTGAGCGTAAATTTGTACTTTATGATGATTAAAGTGGTAATAGACGATTCGACTTGATTGAGGTGTCTTCGCTTTTCATAATTATTGCTGCACACGCGATGAGTTTTTCTAAAAACTGGTTTGATGCAGCTTTTCTTCGAATTAATTTATGCGACACGTGTGTGTTAAATTAAGTGGCCTGCAAAGTTGTGCTTCTAAAGTGTCATGATTATGTAGTATAATCACAAAATTTTACTTTCAGGAATAGACAAGTATGCCAATTTTTTTGTTTGCCTGTGCAGGAAAATATTTAATGTTCAAAAAAAGTTGAATATCTTAATGTATTATCTTTGGACCCAAAAAAAGTTATGCATTCATAATCTCGGAAGAATTTGTATTTTTTCGTTATTTCGCATCAGATAATCGTGTTTATTAATAGCGCATTTAATATCATCCAGAGTCATATATGCTTGCTATCATACATGCACAAGACTTATTGTACTTATATAATATCGTTTAAATCAAAGCTGATTGCGATAACCTTCATATACATACAAAATTTGTATCAAAATTTTAATCGTTTGTATTTGACTTTAATATTATCATTGCAATTATAATAATTATTAAGAATAATCAGATACAATGTCATTTTTTGTGCTTACGACACAAAGATGCAATAAAACGAAAAACGATATTGTGATTTTGAGTTTCAGCTCAATTAATTGCTATTGACCTACATTTAAACTTGTTTTGAAATCATGTACGCATGAATTTGGGAATATCACATATCTATTTAAGCGCGATAACCTCAACGTATACTTTTCGAACGACTCTACTTGATTCGTTAAAAAATCAGCACAAACTCTGTCAACTATCGTTACAACCTTTCATCTCCTATCCCACTCATGATGTTCCTAAACCATCACTATTATAAGCATCGACGATCATCACTTTCAGTTTTATTCTCGACGTTTGACGACCATAATATTCATGCAATCATCTTCCCAACACTGAGAGAGAGAGAGAGAGAGAGAGACCGAAAACCCATTAGCATTTCGTCGATTCATTCATTTCGTAGCCAACGACCTTAAGATCTCGAATCCCACATACAAAAGTAATAGATATATATGTACACAATTTTGGAGCCTTATCCTTGTCACAACTGTTACGTAGATCCGTGACGAAATAGCCTCAGCTTTAATATATATAGTGAATAATTAGCCGACCGACGCGACGCACGTGGTAATGTTAGTCGATATTTTCAATTGATTCTTATCTTGTAGCGCAAAAATTTCGAGATATTCAATATATTTATTGCGAAAGGTTTATTATCGAGTCTGTCGTGTATAATTATTATCGCAAATATTAAATGCGAGTTGTTGTATTGCGTATTGTGAGTATAGTCTACAAGAATTTTAGAAAGACCTCTTTACTGCAGATAATTCTCGAGGATATTAATCAATTAACGGAGTTTGTTATTCGTCCAATGTATTGTAATATAATTACGTATTATAATAAATGTATAATATTTGTCAGTTTGATTTATGTTTGAGTTATATAGGCAAAAGCGTCATTACTACTGGGTTTCAGTCTTCATTTCTATACACATACCGGCAATATGGCTTTAAACGAAAATACACTTGTTGTGCACTCCGACCTTATTACAAGCGTCAAGTCTCACTCAAAGAAATCACTTCAAAGTCGAGTTTAAAATTGCATACTTGATCAAAAGATCAATAACCAGATGAATATACTCGAAATAAGTGACGACTCAAAAAGTGCATTTCCCTCCTTTGAACACTGAGTAAACAAATACTCGCCTACAACCTACTGCATTCCTCGTTCTGCACATACTACCTCTCGTTCAAAAGCAGAAGATCCGAGAGCTTCTACAGTATTATAAGATATACAGTATACAGGTCGTCGAACGGCGTTATGAAAGAAAGACACACGGCGCTCCGGCGTCCTTTTGACATATGTGCAGTATTTACTCGCGCAAGACATTCGCGCGTACACGCGTTGCTTGGAGAAATAATGCTTCTTTTATTTTTTCAAGATATTTTCATTTTTTTTCCTTCTTTCTTTTCATTCGCCAGCTTGCGAAATAAGCGACGGGTTAGAGAGGAAATTCTTGAAACTTAAATTTTTTTTTCTATTTTATTATATCTTTTTTTTATTCATATATATAATAACGAAGTATAAATCAGGAGTTGATTCGGTCGTTTAAAGTTTATAAATTCGAACAATACTCGAGCTTTGACAATTTTTTCTTCAGCGCTAACGAATAAATATAACATTTGCTTAAATTCACGTTTCTCATGACAATAAAGCGCGTTGTTGAGCAAAAGCATAACGAGTTTGCTTTTGTTTGAGAAACTCTGTATTATTAAGAATGAGAAGCATTCATTTTTAATTGCCCGCGTTATGATTACTCCACGAAAGCGTCCAACTCGCTTTTTTATCAGCATCGAGTCTGATATACAAGTGGATATATATACGTCCAGTCCGGCTTAATTGCACGACATATGCGCGCGCGTTCCGAAATTGCGGATGTAATAATATATGCGCGAACGTGTGTGCAATGTACGCGGAATGGTGGTGTGTTTCCGGCTTTGATTTTTTCCACTCGATTTGTATTTTAGAACAAATTAAGCGATGCATTTTTTCGGGTGTATGTATACTTTTGTTATTATTATATACTATATAAAAAAATATAACCGCGTGATTACAGAAATTTCGCAAATAACAACTTTCCGCGGTGCGTCGGGATTTTGCAACGGCTCGAAGTTCGCCTTGAATTACGATAGTTATATGTATATATATAGCTGTATCCATGGCACACAGAGTCCAATAAGAAGAAAAATTTTCGCATGCGTGAAAATAAATAAGAAATCGAATTAAAAAAATGAGCATTCCGAGCGAAAGGAAAAGTTGTCGTCGTGAGTTATTCTGTCAAAATTGTTTTGAAGAATATAAATCGAATACATACACGCGCGACCCGGAAAAAAGTTGATTGAAAATGCTTTTCGACGGGTGTATATGCAGTAATTTGCGTCAACAATTCGCAGTATATAAAACGTACGCGAGTTTTCAACAGGAACGATAAAAGGATATCGACATATATTTATAAAGCGTTGCGGCATATACTCCACAGATATAATAGAAGTGTGAAAAATTTCCAAGTCATTTCAATCGATCTCGCCGATAACGAGTTACACCGGTATGGATAAATATATACATTATACACACACATATTGTGCCTCTCAATCGTATATATATACAACTGGACCGTGATCTTAGAGGCAGTTTTCCTTGTTGCAGTTTTTGCTTTAACGAATTCCTCTTTTTCTTGTAACGTATTTATAATAAACGTCACTTGCAATCAGAACGTCTGCAAAAATGTCTGGAAGCCAAAGCGATTCCAAAATCGTTATTATGCAAAGCTATTCTTATCTTCAGCTGTCGCGTGTTTTCTGAAAAAACGATTTTACCACTGTCTACAAACAAGCTTGTCTATTATGCGCAACGCGAAGATATACAGCAGTAAGAATAAAAAGACGTTTATTATTAATTTCTAAATTGCAAATGCGCGTCGAGTGTAATATATAGCTTCTAATATAATGCGAACAAGCCGAGAGCTATCGAATTCGGCAAACGATAACGACTTTTATCGCCTATATATAAAAAAAGAATAAAAAAAAATTGCGAGGACATTACGCTCGATTTTGTGCCGCTGCTGGCATATATTGCGTAAATTCGTCATGGAGCGTTGCGCGCGTACGGCTGGCTCGAGGGACTTGACTTTTTTTTTCGAGTCTTCTATATATGTGAATAGATATATGTGATGGCTTCCTCTCGGCGATCGGATACGCGCCGGCTTTATTGCAAAAGTATCGCTTTGTTGGTTTTGGATGATTATGTGTGTATAATGAATATACCAGAGATGAGACTTTTAGACCTATGGAAAGTTGCCATCAAAATCGATTTCGTGACTTGAAAACAGTAGACTACATAGCTTTGATAATATAATAGTATTCACTACACAAATACACTATAATTATCAGAAACGAAAATTTACATGCAAAGCGATCGACCCGTTTTTTTTTCTTTAAACGCAGCAAATAAAAAACTATATATACCCAAGCTGTACAATTGCGTGTTTTATCCAGGTATGTGCCTGTAATAATGCGTGTCGTCGTCGATGAACGTTATATTATGTGTGTATATACACATCACATTCGTGAGGTAACGTCACGAAGCAGACCGTGAAGAGAAGCGCGAAACGGAAAATGGCTCGGAAATATGTATATTGCATATGAGAAAGCTATCAATCTGAGAGTGTAAGCATCATTTTGACGGATTCTATATTGTATACTCTGCGAATGGCAATTAAAATCTAGAAATTTAATTGCTCTGATCCCCTTTTTTCGATATTATGCTGTGTACGCTAACAAGTATGTGGCAATGAAATATTCATCGTTTTCTTATCACTACACTCGTTCGAAGTGGAATATTAATCTCGCAAAGTATACTGCGTAATGAGGCTGTGTTTTTTTTTGTTGGATGAATCTGTGACACAGATGAAACTCTCGCGCGGGATTATTTTAATGACATCCTTGACCTTGAGTAAGTTACGTGAGATTGGATTAGTTATAACTAGGATATAATAAGAAACGACCTGTAAACTTTTGTCAAGCGTTTGATCTGCAGCAAAATATATAGTGGAATAGATGTTTTTTTAATCGCGATCTTTCGAAAATATACTTAATAGACAGCTGCGCTTTCTCTTTGAGAAAGCAAAGTGTGGCTTATAATAGAAATTTGGCTAAATCGAGTTTTGCGAACGTTATGTCATTGCCCAAATTGAAATTCGACGTGAAAAGTGTGTGATGGATATCCTGCCAAACGTGTTTGCGTATATCGCGAAAATGTAGGTCTGCGTAGTGAAACGCTCATCAGCACGGCGTGTATAAATAACATAATTTTCATCCGAACGCACTAAAAAAAACAACAAAAGCTCAACCAACCTCTGTCACCAGCGACGAAAGCACTCCAGAGTCAGTTTATATCCTTGGACAAAAAAAAAGTAAAAATAAAATCCACTATATAGGTAATAAGAACCCGAAGATTCACCAACGCGAACACTCGACTGAATGAAGAAACTCAACTGAACTCGCGAGTTCTCTCACGATTCCTTTTTTTTCATCATCTGCAGAGAACGAGAAAGGAGCGAGCCAGGGGCCACCAGTCCTGCTGGCGCTGAGGCTTGCGGTGTACTGAATCGGTCGCCGAGTCGCTGCTAACTTACTGCTCAATGGACGGACCGAAGGAGAGAGAGAGGCTCTCGGTGTGTATAATATACCTGTGGTCTCAGATGCTGCTGCTGCTGCTGCTGCTGATGGGGATACCATATAGCTGCAGTGTATACTCGTAGTGATAGCGGACTAATGAGCTTCGCCGATGATGTCTTTGTTGTGCTCTGATGGTGAAAGGGTGCGCCTATTTTGCAGAGTCACCGAATTGGGATGAATGAAGAGACACCTACTGCAACGGGAAAGTCAAGGTCGATTCGACTGAACATGTATTTTCTTTCGCCATTCATTATATATGCGAAACGATGAGTTATAGTATAGTGTATACGAGATGATGGTTATGTGTCTGATGTTGAAATGATATAGGTGAAAGAAGCAAAAAAAAAAAAACTAATGGATGATACGGTATATCGTTGGTTTCACGCCTGGAAAATTAATTTCACCGCTGGGGAACGGAAGTGCAATCAGTTTGCCATTTCAATTGGAAAAATATGTTAATGCGCCGCGGTCGTTTGTTGTGCGTGTGTATATATATATAACGGAGAAGCATAGTATAGGTGTCTGTGTACAGCAATTAAAACCTGGGTCAGCCGTGCGTTCAACCAATCCGTTTGTCTTTATTTCAACAGTTGATAATATACTGGAGGACTCGTGGATTATAATTTACTTCGCTGCAGGCATTTTTAATTATAATTTTGCGCTGATGCTACTTGCTTTGTCATCGAGTCATTGTATTTATACACTTTTTTAAGCACGTGGATTATTTTGGCTTATGGGATGGAATCTGATGGACGCTTTTATGCTAAAATATTCGTGACACTCCGTGAATCAATTAAAATTTATTCGACTTTTATCATACCTGCGCATATAAATGTTGCAATGCAAATACTGACGAAATTACGCATCGAACTTACTTTACAGCTTCGTCATATTGCGAGAGAATATTTTTTTATGTTTCTAAACCTTATACTTTTAAAAACTATCCTCTACACTTTTTATCGTATACTTTTGTTGCTTTATGTTCGAGAAGATTTATTCTGTCCTCGTTATATTAAACTTTGTGACGAGAGTTTTTCTGCCTATGAAGTATAACTGATGACTATATACTAGGAAGTGCATTTTATATACATCGTCGTACGAGTAGCTTCAGTATTTTCGATAAATGAGGTTAACGAATTACATTTTTTTTTGTTCTATCAAGCTAAACGACTTTTGTGATAAAAAATGAATCCACGCAGTCTTAACGGTTTTTAAAATAGCTTTAAATGCATCGACGATAACAACATCTTTCTTTCAAAAGCACTATAAGTATACAGAAAAAAAACGAGAATCAAATATATATTGCTTATATACTAACTTCGTCATTCGCCGGCCTCAACCCAATTTCCCATCGATATCACTATGCGTCTCCACCTATATGGGCGTTATCCACAAGCAGCTGTTTTTGTCGTGATCTCGTTGCATCTGACCTTGATCTGGAATGTATGCGAACATAATTTCGGCACAACGTGTCGAGCTACACGACGACGCTGATGCGGTAAAAGGGAATTCGTCTGATGTTTAACGGGCTATATTGCGGTAGTCGGTGTCAAATTAAGCACGGACCTCGGCACGGACGCAAACTTTTCAGGAGGAGTAAAATAGTGTCTTTTTTGGACAGTACTCAAGTTTTTGCATTATATTCTTTCTCGCGTTGTGTAATAGCGAGAGACTAATTTGCGGCTATGGTTTTTGTTAGATATTTTTGGGGTCTTCGACAATTATAAGATGCTTTTCCACGTTTTAGAAGAATGTGTATTGGCTAAAAATTAAGGAATAACAATTATCGAGGATACCGGTCTGTTTTTTCATCTTCGCAGACGTCAACGTATCCCAATAGCATATGATATGCAAATCACACACACACACACACAGACTAAAAGAAATGTATTTGCTTGCGTTCGAAGGTATATCAAAATCCACAAATAAAAAGATCGCATTATATTTTTCTCCTCAATCCTTGAGACCCCAATTGGTATACACACAAAATCGGTAATTCGTATTCGCCTCAACGCTGCACTTGAAACAATGAAGGCCTCGAGAATGTACGCGAAGGTTCTTCCTCATCCGAAATCCAAATTAACACGAGCAACAAAACTTCCTGTCCACCTCGTCTCGAGACATCCACGCCTGCAGCATAAACTCTCGCCGTGTGTCTCTGTCGCGCATCGCCGTACAATGACAAAAAAAAAGAATACAACGGCTTCGCGAACCGGTTCTTCCGGTCTCTCTTTCTCGCGTGATGTGTTTACGGATGATACGGACAGGTAGTCTGACCTGCTGCAGGCAAATCGACCCGGTCGGATTTTTGCTCGAGAGCCGGATCGAGCTGGTTATTATATCGCTGGGGATTGGTGTTGGTGTGTATTTTATATAGAGGGATGCGATTGGAATTTGTTTGTTAAAAATCGACGTGTTTTTTCTACTTTCGAGGAAAACTTTTCGTTTGCTCCTTCATTTGTTTTTGCTTTTATCGAGTTTGCAAATTTGTGGCAATTGTTTTATAAAAATAATTGTTTACGCGCTATCGTTGTATATAGAGCCTTTGGGTCTATATATCGATGCGTGTGTAGTATATAAACACCGGTTTGAATTTCACGATCGGAAATTCGGCTATGGTGTACGTACGTATGTTCTCGAATACTATCGAAGGCACTTATAATGTTGCTTGTTTTGCTTTGCAAAGTAATGGTCTCGACGCGTCCTTGAGAAGAAAGAATTCACATCGTTAAATATCGTGCTAATAAAAGAATCGATCTTGAATTGTAAAAGTTGTTTTATCCCTGAGCATCGAACCTGCAAGTTTTCAAGCCTTGCTTATACGCCAGAATTATTATTTTTATATACGTATTAGCTTTTCGTAAACAAAATGTTAGAGAAAAAAGAGTCAATAATATTAGCTTTTAAAAAGTTTTAACATTTATAAGGATTTAGATTTATTGTTAATAAAATAATTGTTACAAATACGATAAATATCATTAATCATATCATCTCAACAGCTAGAATCCACTATGCAAATCAACACCACTTTTTGCTCTAATCTCACACAATCATCGCTCAAAAAAGAAGATAAAAAAACTTTACTCGCATCATGCCTTAGTATCTCGATCCGCATGCGTATAAACAAAACCCAAACACGTACCGCCTTTAGAAGGAACTCAAATTATTTATACTGGCCAACATCAATGTATCACGATTAGCAAGGAGTGAAGGGTCTTCGGTCCGATCTTGACGACCTTGACGCCCGACAATTCTCCAACCTTTCCCAATCTTGATATAGACTGTTGTGGCGTATGTATATATACGAAAATCAGGTTTCAATGACCCTGAATAAGAGCGAAGTTGCAAACGATTTCGGAAAAACACTGCGCTCGCTATTGACTTTCGACGATTCGGCAATTTCAGTAGTATGACAGACTGAGGCTGACCCCAGGCAACTTGGACTACTGGATTTGGAGAGAGCTTTTTTTTGGTGTTTCGGATACATATATGCGAAAGCTCATAGATTTTCTGTGATGTTTCTAGAATCTATAATGAAGATACTGGACATTCGTTTTGTATATTATTCGTAGAAACAATTAATCTAGAAAACGAGAAGATGATAGTAGGTGCTTTAACGAGAATATAATTTTTCGTTGGAATGTCGATGATGTGATTGGTGCAGTAATTTCGAGAAAGAAGTGTAAATATCAGGATCGTTAGCTAACTACTTGATCTACATATTTTTCTTTATCATATGGTTTTTATTTAAATGTGCTATTTTCTATCTATTCCATTGTATATAATTTAATAATTTGAGTATATTTCGAGTAAAAATAAAAAAAAACCTGAACTATTAGAATGAATAAGAAATACATCACTCGCGTGACTTTTATAATTCTCATCAAACCCGAATAAGAAAATTAATGGCAGCTGGATCCGTACCTAGAAAAACCACCAAAAACAACATAAAAAAATACATAAGCAAAGCCACGTGGCAGTATGGAAGAGGCTGCAGATTAGAATTTCGTGTTAAAACTTTCCAAAGTGCGCGCGATTTAGTCATTATAAACAGGTTTTGTCTCGCTCGTAATTCTTTGGGCCAAACAACCATAAGAATGTCTTGTATTAGTTACAACACCTTCGTTTTTTATATAGACGCTATGCTCATATGCGAAGCTGCTTTGGCCTAGTCATGCGTATAGCACACGCGCTCGCTTTTGTGATTTCTCCACGATAGACATTTTTCGGTGTTCTTTCCGTGTATATTGTTCGTACGAGACAATTCGTAATGAGTTTCTCTTTTTTAAAGAAATGTATAATACTGGGATTTACGTCATGTGTATAGTAGACATTTTGGAAACGAGACTTTATCGCCGCAAAAAAGCTGTTTTTATTGGGGAAGCTCCTGATGTTAGTAATAATCCTTCTTCGAGATTCTCGTACATTCCTTGAGTTTGCGTCAATGTTTTTGGCAAATGAAAAGGTTGAAAAAATTAAGAATAAAAGTTTAATGCCGTCGTCAAGATCAAGTTGAGATTGATTTATTTGCACAAAATATGCACACAAAAAAGGCAACATCGAGCCAATAACCGTAAAACATATTCCTCGCATCAGTGCGAAATTGCGAAATCCTTGTGAAAAAAATGTACAGCCGCAGCAATAAAAGTTTCGAGTGAAAGCGAATCAGAGCAAATCCGTTTTTTCACTTAAAACAAACCGTCGCAGAAGCACAGTTTGTTCTCGAATCTCGGCGTTTCATCGAGACACACGATCCTCTGTTTTCGCAAGCCATCGTTCCAATTACGTCTTCCAAAAAGGGAGACTGTCTGCTGCTTGAAGGCCTATTGGAGTAACGGAAAAGCCTGAGTTTAGAAATTCTTCCTTATTAATTAAGTGGACGGCGAAATTGCAGAGAAAGGGTGAGAATTCCTAAGCTACAGAGACGGTTGCGAATCGAAGGCAAGCCCGCATTTTGAGAAAGTATGTGGAGAAGGTCGGCTCGTGGTGCTACATGTGCATCGAAGAGCTAGAGAACTGTATATGTATATTGTATAGATATATAATTTTGAAATGAAAAAGTTTTTTTTATCAAATTTTCAATAACTTTATGCTGATGGATGCAGTCCTCTTTTGAATTACGCCGTTGAATGACGTCAAGAAGATAAGTGAGTTTCCATGTTTTTTGGATAAAATTGAATCTGTTTATTTTGTGCGTGAAAATTAAGTACATTAGTTTTGGTTAATTACAGAGTATTTTTTTTACAAAACGTTGTCAACTACCGGATGGTATTTCATATTTTAGCGATATTTCATTCGATGATGCATCTACCCTTGGTTTCTTTTAAATATTTCTTCTGTTAATAAAAATAAAAGAATACCAATTTAATAGCGATCTAAATAGAAATATATATTACAAGTAATACTGTATAATCAATCCCTTACCGCACACTTGGTAAGAGCTATGATGTCAGGCCAATGTCCCTTGCAGTGTTTGATGGCTATTCTCACGCATTTTCTTGCTAGCGTCCTTATTATCTTCTTGATGATTTTTATAATCTCCGGTGTTTTCTGCAATCAAAATATTAATAAAATATAAGTAAATTTAGATCAACAGCACTGCCAAAACTAATTGTATAATGTGTTATAGGGATCGATTTGTGTGAGTTTCCACAGGCACACATCGACCAAATTTAGTTTTATGCAGGGATCTTCTTAATGCTGTCATAGACTAGCTAATTAGAACTCTCAATTTTCGTTTTTAAAGGACGTAGTGTTTTAACAAATGTCGTTTTATTCAGCGTATACGATAGACAAGACAGTTTCAAAAATAATAGAGGAAGTTTGGGACTCTCTTTAATGTAGTATATATATTTTTTCGAAAAAAAAAAACGCTTTAGAACTTAATTGATTCCAATATAGATGTGGATATTTTAATTGAAAATAAAAAAAACTTACCAGTAGCTCATTTTCCAGCAGATCCGAGTCCTCCTCGGACTCCTCGAGCTCAAAGTCCTTCGGTTCCAAGTCCTTCGCCTCGGTGTTCGCCGCAACAACAGCGATGAACAGCACAAGGCCGAAAAATACCAGGAGCTTACGGGAAAACATCCTTTACCATCACGCAAAAAAAGTGCAACAAGCAACGTTTAGCTGCAGCTAATGCTGATTACCTGTACATTTCCTTTATTTTTATACCAACGATTTCTGGATAAATATCAGATTGTAACGGTTCGATTGGATATCGTTCGCGTAATCGCGTTTGAATAATCATTGCACGATTGGGATGTAATCTTTGTTTGCTGTTGAAAACAAGCGAAATTAAGTGCGACTGGCCGGGGGTCTACGTATAATTATTATTGTTTATAATAATAATTAATATTAGTTTTCTTAACACATATAATATATTTATTAAAAATTCAGTGCTCTTATATCCTCTGCTCATTTACTTCTTTTCGCTTGAAGAAATCAATTTTATAGAGCTGTTCATTTATATTTGCAAAATCCTTATATTTTAAAATACGTATTATTTGATGATGTTGCTCAAAAAGAAATGCTTAATGATATCAGTATTAATTTTACGTATCAATCTTATTGACAAAGAAAATTCTAGAGGCTAATGCGTCAGTACTTGTTAGTTAAACGTATTTAAAAAAGGCCAAATAAACGAATGTCATCATTATCAGTATAATGCAATATCTGCACACAAAAATAACTGACAGTGAAGATCACATCACTATCATGCAAACAGGACCATTTGTATAGGAATTACGAGATAATGAAAGGAACGAGGAAAGGTGGATTCTGTAAAACTTACTTTGGTGAGCGTGGGTCAATGAAAACTTAAACAAATCACTAAAGTACATTATGCAATTAGCTCTGGTAGTACCGTTTAGCTTGAATTTTCACTTCTTCTAATGATGTTTCGATTACAGAAAACACCGGAGATTATAAAAATCATCACGAGGCTAATACGGTTGATAGAAAGGAAATATACAATATTACTTTCAATGTATGTGCGAGATACCGATTTTCAAGTCGATAGCTAACTTTCCTACTGGTTATGCGAGTTAATACTTGAGTATTCTGGTAGATGGTAGCACCGACAAGTCGATTTTCAAATCAAAACATTTCGACATGTTTTTGTTAATTCTTGTAAAATAAGCCAAATGGTTATAATACTATTAATCGAATACGTATATATTAATCGTACTCGATTAATATAATCTGTACGAAGTACCTATACTTATATATTGTCAAAAATACCTCAAAAATTTCAATGTCAAAGCAATTCTATTGCTTTTGTTACAAGAAAAATCAATAGAAGCTTTGTAAAGTATCGGGAAAATCTGAAAAAGGTAGAAACAATAAAATTATATAGACACTGGGAATCTACTGAATAATGAGCAGGCCTAAACAGGATTTGCCAACCTTTCTTTTATCCTTGCAAATAAACCGACAGCCGACAGGTAATATGCACGACAGCTGAAGACAATGCAAAATGCGTGACTGTGAATGTTAATGAGTCTTTGCGCTCATTCACCTTATGTACAGACATAATATTTTTTCAAACACTTAAATGTCAACTAGTAAATGGGTTGGTTGTAACTACCTGTTAAGTTATACAAAAAATGTTTTGTAACAAAATAATTCTGTTATATATTAGGACGATATTGAATCTATGTAATTAAGTCATACACAATCGGTCGAAATCGTCTGTTGGTAATCGAAAAAATCGGCAAGTGACCGACGGTAGTGAATCGACTTTCGCACTCACGATCTCTGGGATTCTTTAACCTTCAGGTTAAAATCTACGTTATCGATACTTGGTTATGTAAAATTTCAAATATCGGTACTCATAAAATTTTGTGATTCATTGCACTATCTACGTAAATTATAACCACGATCGCTTTTCTACTGTAAAATTGCTGACAAAGAAATAAATTACACGAACGTGAAATCTGCAAAGTTTCGTATATGCAGTATCGGTATATTCGCCATAATTATCGTCTGGAAGATTATAACACTCAAAAGTGGCACCCACTTTATTTATGGCGACAGTAGAATCGTGCCATAAATAATATTGAAAAGTATACACAGCACTGAATCATAATGTTCATGTTTATATACACAGAGTGTAATCAACTCCTTGAAACTTCCATAAACCGTTACTACTTCAAGTGTTATCGTGATAACTTCATTATAAAGCGTATGTAAATTCAATAATAAAAAAATATTAGACACGTATAACATAGCATAATCAAACAAACTCAGCATCCTCTCGCAGCATCTTTATATAGTTTTCTTATCGTCTCTTCCTCATCTGCAAGAACATCCAACGAAGAAGAAATGCGCGACCTGATTTCGCGTGCACCATAGTCGTTGCGGTCCTTTCACCCGGAGCCTATTACCTACGCTGTATATACATATATATATATATATACCGGCGCTAGAGATGATCTCCGCTGCAGCTCTCTTGTGTGTATTATAAAAGAAAGAAGGCGAGATAGTCGAGCGTATGCTTAGTCGGCTCGGCTTATATACTTAGAGTTGAAAAGGATGTCGGGCTCGATGCAGCGGAACTTATTTCACACTGGTGAACTCGATTCGCTATGGATGTTAGTGGTTTTTTGCTCTGCTCTGATGGTGCGACGCTTGTCTTGTTAATTGGAAGAAGAGATTAATGAATGGATGGATTTTTTTGTGCTGATATCTAGCTGTCGAAAAATTCTAAATTCAATTATAAGATAAATTTCGTCACACTTATACTTTCATATCAATTATAAACTAAAAAATAGTGAGAACAACACTGAGAAAAATGATCTAATAAAAATGACTATATAGTTATAGTAGCGGCAGGACATATTTACATTATGATCTGCATTTTTACGAAATTTATTAAAATTCTTGCAAAAATTACTATAAAATATAGTAAAAATGATCATAGGGCGAGCATGTCCCGCAGTTACTATAACGCAGTTACTATATGTATTTTTGCTGAAGTTATAGCAAATTTTTATTAGGCCATTTTTCTCGGTGAATATATATTTTTGATCGAATCAATGATCCACATCCACGTTATATAAAAAAGTGATTGATCATACAATTTATCACGTCCCTTAGCAGATATATAAGCGCAACTTAGAAAACTAATATAGTTTCTTCATTACTTATTACATGCCGCGAGAAGTTCAACTACCTAAATCTTAGGTGTAATCGACAAAACTGATGCTGTACTAGTATATACTGCTTCTTATTTGTAAACCTTACCAAACAAAATTACCTTTAGTACTACTCTTAGCACACGCGCATCCATAGAAACATTGCTATTTGAATACAAATTGGAAACAATACTGCGATAAGTGACAGTTTAAAAGTTTTTCTTTCACTATAGCTACATAATCTACTAAATATTATAATACATCAGCGATCCGCATTCATATTCACGAGAATTCTTGCACGCGTTTTGTGTATGCAAGAATGAGTTTTTTGTGTTAATTACCATCGAAGAGAAATGTCGTTGCAAGAAAATCCCTGCAACTTTCCATCTTGGAAGTCGCTTAACTACGTATTACGTTAAAAGAAACAGAGAAATCCCGCCGTGCTTTCTAAATATAACACATTGAATTATGTCTCCTAACGCAATAAAGCGTCATGAACGCATCAATTCTAGTTTTATTAAATCTTCATATTCGACCAGTTTTTTTATAAATTAATTTGATATAATATAGATAATTAGAAGTGCCAATGACATAATCATCGCGTAATACACTGAAAAAAAGAACGAAATCTACAAGAACAAAAGAATTAAGGTTAATATTAATACATTTACAAAAAAAAGGTTGGTCGCCTATGGCTAATAAATGGATTACTGATGCGCTTTATTTTTAAAAATAAAGAAATAAGTAATCAAAATCGAGGTATTACTTAACATAATGAGTTACGCATACTGCAGCCGTCTGTAATCGCCCTATATACGTACAAGGTGTTTGAAAGTGCAGCCTGCCCTCTATACACGCTTCGTTGCGTAGGGTGGGCGTAGTAATTTTAATTAAAGTGCGGTTTACAATGTATAAAGCATTATGCCTTGTGCATCAAATCTTTTTTATCAGATTTAATGCTACCTTTATAACGGGACCTTACCAACCCCTTCACCACTTAATTTACATGGCCCTTAATTCTGCTCGAACTACTTTTATATTTTTATTTTATCCATTTCTATAGAGACAGAGATAAAAAAATCTGATTTTCCATTTGAATTTGTTTGCAATGCATAATGCGCGCGTCGCCATTAAACAAGGACAGCAGCCTTAATGCTTGCTTATGCGCGAGAGCGACCACAGACTGCATAGTTTGGACCATTGTCTTACCTTCGGAGAAACCTCACCATTAATATTGATTCGAACGCTGCAATATGAGCGTTGAGGTTTATTGCGCGTCAAAATATAAGAAGAGGAGATTTTCATGTGTGTATACTAAGTTAATTCAGAAGAACAAACATCTCGCGAGGGTAAGCCTTGCAATTCAATAAAAATAAACTTTCACCGCACCTTTTACTTTCTTTTATACATTTGTATTTCAATAAAATATCCTTATCGGATTTTTTAAAAATGAAAGTGACAGTGATAGTGCATGTGCTTCTCAACCGAAATGAAGTCTCCATAGTATTCTAGAGATGCATTCGATTACAGTGATTATTGTTCTCAGATATTATAAGGTTTATAATTAACGATACCGTTCGAGATACAGTCATTATAATTTATTCCTACGAAAATGTTCTCCGAAGATTGCTCGATAATTACAGCTATTATGCCGTTTCGCAAGCAAAAGGTAAACGCACACACGAACTTGTAGCGTCTCGCAGCCATGAAGTATTTTGCAATGTACGTATAAATATTTGCGGTGCGAGACGCGCCATGAGGCATAGAAACCTCTTTTGCATTATGGTGGCTGAAGAATTAACTGTGTCGAATTTAATTGTATTAGGTATTACTGATGTCAATGCCATATTATATCTGCCCGTTGTTTCGCATCTTCTAATATGATGGAATATATAGAGACTGGTTCGGCATACCGTAGATTTCACCGAATCTTGGTATGAAGCTGAAGTGCTTGAGTGCTACACAAGTGTGTTTGCTCTATGCTGAGTGGAAATCGACAGTTTCGTTTCTTCGGCAAAGTATGCAGCCATCACCAACCTTCTATTCTTTTTATAATAATATGGGTGATGAGTCTTGAAAAAATACATTCATAAATGACATGACTCATGTCTCTTCAATGTCATCGAACCTCGAAAATAAATCCGATACAATATATACATATATATATATATACTAGATTACTCGACTCGATGTCCACTTATACGGATTCCTTTATAATGACAGTAGATTTCGCCATAGACATCATCGTCCTGTAGCTTGTATTGTCGCGTCGTTTACCGTATATTTCCCTCTTCAATCCGAGCAGTGTTTGCCAATCGCCTTATGTGTGCAAGTTCCATTTCTGCGCAGCGATACGTCTTGTTAGGAAACGTGTCGTGTTAGACTATATTTTTTTACGTTATATACGTGGTTGTATACCAGGTGTACATTTGCAGTTTGAATCGATTCGCAAATATATAATGTTCACAGTTATATATTATTGAATCTTTAGAGTTTACTGTAAAATTGTCGCTTTAAAAATAATAATAAAACAAAAGGAATTATATTTGTAAAATAATTTAGTTGTCGAAAGGCTGCGAACGTTTCCATTATAAATTTATCACAATAACTCGGAAAGTGAAAGTTTATAGCGAGATGATGATGCTCGAATCATAAATTCAAGAAACAGAGTAGAAGAGCGAGATTAGTTCGTTTATATACCTGCGGATTTTAAGAGGTCGTTGACATAACAATAGATCATCTCATTTCGGTGTAAATGTTCGTTGTTATTAATCATGCAACATTAATTCGTTATTCGGAATAAAAATAGCTGTGCAGTTTAGACTAAAATATTTAGCGATTTCCGGTTGATAAATACAAAGATTATTACTTTCAAACTGTTTTTATTATCGTTTCGCCGTTTCGACCGTAATAGTACGTTACAGAGCAGGTCGTAAAATTTGCAAACTACTTGAACACAATGGTATACATTTACAATGAAGCTACAATTTTTCTTCACAGCTCAGGCGCGATCTCTTATTGTAGAGAAGAGAAAGCAGCATTATCAGAGAAATGATGTTTCTGTTTTTTAGCTGCACAGTTGGGATTTGCATGACCTTATAGTGCGAAAGTGGATCTTGTTTTCGACACTATATATTCCATTCGTTCAACGAGTTTAGAATAGTACTACAACACATCTGCTGTACGTGAAAAATTCAAGGCGATATGTCAGTTCCACTAATTCGAAATACAAACAAAAGTAGTTATATCATTGTTAATTAGCGGATACCCGCAACTAAGGTGTGTATATATACATATTACATGAATAAAATATTTCAGGCATTGATTTTCGACTATGTTTTTACTAGGGAATGTCAAATATTATGCGAACCTCGCTATAGGTATATATTTTTTCTAAAACAACGATCGAATAGAAAGTAACGAGATTTTGCTATAGGAATGTATTTCGTTCGGCTGACCTGATGCAGTTTGCAACTGGTTACGTAAACGTCGTCGGCCAATTTTTATAATAAAACTTATTATAGCGCTTTCAGAATTGACTAAAATTATCACTAAAACCATCGGTTCATTTGATAATTTCTAATAGGTCTGCAGTAGGTCACGAAAAAAAATACATATATATCCTTGATGACGCGTATAAGATAAAAAAAGCGAGTAATTTGGGGTTTTCAGAAACCCTTGATATACACCGCCGCCAACCGATCTCCTACAGATTTATTCCTCTATAACAACCCAAATTTATTTGACACCACATCGCGAATTGCCACATGTATCGCATTCTCGCAAATTATACCCTCCAACATCAACCACAGCACCTCATATCACCAAACAAAAGAACCCACTCATGGGTCCTAAACTTTCCAACAGCTCACCCGTATACGACGATATATCCAACGACAACGAGACCAAAACAGTCTCCGTCTCTCATATATATATATATACGTACACCTACTCTACAACCTCACAACCCGCGCGTTGGCGCTTTCACTCGGGTAACACTCAGTCGTAGTCTCTAGGAGAAGGCGTCCGTCAGTCCTGCAGTCGCTTCTCTCGGCTGCAGTCGTTGCTCCTGTTTGCATTTCGAGTGTCTATATAATTACGTCTAACGGTTTTTTTCCTTGTGTTTACCGATCTCTAAGAGGCGGGAGGTCGATATAGGCGAGACGCCCATACCCGTGCGTTTCAGTCGGAGACTGAGCGAGGTGCCGCACACGTGTGAAGAGGGTATAGTTCATACATCAGAGTTTTGGAGAACGCGTGATATTTTTTTGTGTTTTACTGTGCTGGTTGTGTGATCCGAGTTTTTTTTAGACGTGAGTATATTTGTGATTCACGTATATATACATTTTGTTTTATAATTTAAGGCCAATAACAATATAGGTGTTGTAATTAAAAAATAAATTTTCATTTGGATTTGTCTGTGCATATGAAACAGTGAAGAATAACAAATATCATCAAATATGAAAAAAAATGTATTTAGTTGCAGCCGCCGCGATGCCGTTCCCTGCCTGCCTGTGTCCCGCTATTTCGGCTGTCATTATATATATATACTACTGGTTTCCACATTCGAGGAATTCTTATAGAAAGTCGCGGGAAATCCGTATGTAGCGCGACTGAATTTTCATAATACAAAACCCAGCTCGTATATTGTCGTGGGAAAAAAAAGAATTCGATGCATCGAGATAAAGAAACGGAATCTTTCATTCCGAACGTGTACGCAAAAGCCTTGTTCAATCGCGAAGTCGTGTGTATTGTGCGATGCCTCCTTGCACCGGTTAATTCGTATGCGAAACTGCAAGCTCTGATAATTCAATAAGATTCCTCGTCGATTATTACACCTCAACGATGCAAGTGTAGATAGCTGTGGATATTTTGAATATTGCATCGATAAATTTGTAGAAGCTTTGGCTGTGTTGCAAAGATATAAATTATGTTTCGAGCCTTGAAGTTATTTAGGATTAATAAACTAAACCCGAATAACTTCTTCTAGCCATAGAATCATAGCTGAAAAAAACTACATAAAATTATCGGTTATTGTTTTATACAAATTTCATTAAACTCGTTTTTATGACCCGACCCGCGCGTGTGTCGAAATTTCATTGATCATTGTGTCATGGTTCACTGACTCGTTCGATCCGATCTCATCATCTCTATATTTTCCGGTTTACCAGCGCGTTTAATTTATTCCAGGACGTCTGTATACCGATGGCATCTATCGTAAAGTATGTTCTCGGATAGAAAAACTATACTTTCTAACTCGGTTTCCGGCAGCTCAATGACAAGGTCAACAGTTGTATACATACTCTGCTGCGCATCTCTTACAATATTTTTTTGTATATCCTGCATATATAAGGAAAATTAACTTCACAACAATGTAATCATTCAAATGCACAAGACACATCCAATTAAAAAAAAGAAAAAATGATGGTTAGATTAATTGCGCAAAGCAACTAACGATGCACAACAACTTCCAGAACCAGCGGTAAAATGAGGATAATGGAGCTGCATGAGTTCTTCGCGGTGATCTACGATCTCGCGTTGTTCTCGGTGATGGCGGTGATCTACTTCATGGAGTCGCTTATCCTGACCTTCATACCTCGACGTTATCGTAGTAAGAACCTGCGTGAAGAGATCGCCTTAGTGACAGGCGCCGCTGGTGGAATTGGTAGACTTATCGCACAGAAACTTGCCGCTCGTGGATGCAGTGTTGTTGTCTGGGACATCAATAAGACTGGTTGGTTCATTTTTTCAATAATTTTTGGTTCTCATAAGGTGCGATGGAGAGTTTTGATTATATTGCGCAAAGAATAATAATCATTTGGAGTAAAGAGAAAATTAAGAAAAGCCCGTCGCGGTAAGAATATGCCTGCATTTTTGTACGCGAGTATACTGTAACCCGTCTTGCCAATCTCGGCACACATCTACTTGAATGTATAAAAATTTATGTACGTATTTACGCTAACCGTGCGTCTGTTATCTTACCACAGGTTCCATTTTTTTCAACTAAAAAAAAATAACTGACTTTAACTTTAACCTTGTACTCTTTCTACACCATAATTCTAAATTTGTTTTGCATAATTTTTACTGACAATTTTCGAGTATACATCATCGAGTAAGTACCGCGAGACCATCGTTGCATATCAAGTTAATTCGTTCCCAGCATTGTGCAAGCAAAATCAACCGTAATGTCCCAAACCGAGAATTACGGCCTTGCAAAATTTTGACTTTCTCCCTATGGGCAACAATATCGATTTTCCATTTCAACGCGTGTCTGAATCACTAATACATGGCATTTCGCTCGAGAACAAAAATTACAGCGAGAAACATATTTTGCTACGAAATCACGAGGAGCTGCATATACATGGCGAAAGTGCTTTAGGATGAGATGCTATATATCTTTCACTTTCTCGTCCGTATTATATGCTTGTGTACACATTTATTCGCTGATTCTAATTTTGACGCGAATCGCAAATATTACGTAGCTGTTGGGGGGCGAAAATTTTTTTCGAATCGCTTTCGCATTGCACAATGCGACGTTTTGCCGAAAGCAACGGATTTATAAACGTAAGATAAAAAAAAAAAGAATTCAAAAATTTACGGATTGATTTTTACGTAACGTGCCATAAAATCACTTAAGATACTCGGTAATAACAAAACTATAGAAAATAAAGTTGTTATCTCTGGCGTAGGTGTCGAGGAAACCGCCAAACTAATACAAGATGCCGGTGGCAAATGCTGGGCTTACTACTGTGACATCACCGACAGAGAAGAGGTCTACAAGACCGCGAAAGCTGTCAAACTCGAAGTCGGCAACGTGAGTTGCTTTTCACGTTCTGTTATACACGTGATGACGCACTCGATACATTTGAGTTTTTAATATTATTTCAGGTGTCGATACTCGTCAACAATGCTGGATACGTTTACGGCAGTACTTTGATGGAAATTCCTGACGAGGAGATCGAACGCACTTTCAAAGTTAACGTCATCTCGCATTACTGGGTGTGTATTGTCTTCGATGGCTAAAGAGATTTTGTTGATATTCTATTGAGTCTATAATGAAAAATGTATCTTGAATTCAGACAACGAAATCCTTCCTGAAAGAAATGATGAGAGAAAATCATGGACATATCGTTACTATCGCAAGTGTCGCTGGACTTTTGGGTACTTATAATTGCACGGATTATTCGGCCACGAAGTTCGCAGCTATTGGTTACCATGAGAGTCTTTTTACCGAGTTAAAGGTAAGCATATTATAGTTTAATAAGGAGTTTTTACAGTAAACGAATATTATATACCTACGTTTTTATCACAGACTCACGGCTATGACGGAATTAACACGACGCTGGTCTGTCCCTACTTCATAAATACTGGAATGTTCAGTGGAGTGAAGCCAAGGTAAATTTTAGATTACAACTGGCATAATCGTGTAAAATTTCATTTATTAAAAAAAGAAATGAAAACGATCTTGCAATATATCATTAACAAACACGGCGTTAAAAACACACGTAACAAAATTATCATATAACCATTACACAATGTTTCCTTATATCTTATTACTATGTTTATTGCAATTCGTTAATTTTACAGGCTCAGGCCGATGCTCGAGCCGGAATACGTCGCGAGCGAAGTCGTGGCGGCGATAGCGACGAACCAGATCTACGTGGTGTTGCCCGGAATCATACGATATGTCTTGCCGCTCAAACAGTAATTGAATTCTTTATCAAACATACACGACAGTCGAACGATTATTGTACTTAAATGCTATTTACTTGGTAATTCTCGACTTTCAGTATTCTGCCGTCGAAAATGTGTTGGGCTCTGATGTATCACATTCTTCAGGGACCGCAGACGATGATGATGCTGCAGGGCCGAGGCGTAGAAAAGATCAAATAGCCGACTGTGAAAATATTATGCCCTTGTAAATATTTAATAGACTGAAGACGGAAGAGGCGTGTATCTCTTAATACGTTTAAAACTGGAGAGGTTATTGTGCCCTTGTAAAATTAATATCACAGTGTATCGAAGAAGTAATTCAGTCCTTGACCGAGCTCCCAAATCGAGACGCCGGTCTTCAGTTCAGCAGCAAGGTCCAGTCTAACCAGAATTGAGTATAGCGTGGGATAGAAGACGAAGCCGCCGTCATTAGATCTGAAATTGCGCAATGTGTTAATTTTACTGTAGGATAAGATTTTTAATCTAATGTATTTAACTATTAACGATTAGCTTTTTTAAAAAAATGTACGCGAATTTGCGAGAATTATACTTAATCATTCTGACAGCTAACGGATATTTATGAGTCGGACTTGTATAACTTACTTAAGCTCAAAGAAATGTTCTTGACTCTTGTCGTCCCATTGAATTTTGCCTTTAAAATCCTCGAGGAGCTTCACGTATTGTGAACCCACAATGGGACCACCTCCAGTATGTGTATAATGGTAACCATAGAAGTTCAGGCCCATTAATATTTGAGCTCGCTTTGGATCGTTTTCATCGGGTACAAGATACTCAATGCATTTTCTTATCCATTCAGTAGGGGCGTTTGGGCCTGGACGCTGAACACTCGAGAAATCATAAGTCATGAGCGAGAAGTACCTTATGTGTGGCGCAAGAGAGTCAAAATTCTTTTTTGTAAAAAGTTCCTTGTCCATTCTGTAAAACGAAAAGAATAAAACAATCTTTGTCCGACATCGTTGTAAACTTTTAAAGAAATGAATGATTTTGTCATACCCTCTCAAAGGTGGAACAGCTAAAACTGTGTCAAGACCTTTTTTCCTCAAACCACCTGCTATAGAATTTATAATAGAAATAATCAGCTTCTTCTTTGCTCCGGAAAATACAAACTGGTTCCATATTTCTAGAACATATCCATCAAATGAATAAGCCTAAAATCAAACAAAATTAATGTTATTTTTGAAGGCTCTGTGAAACTTTTGTAAAAACATAAAGTATCTGCCAACCTCAGTGAGATCGGTCAACACTCTGATTAATTTATCCCTCTTTTGAATGTTATTGAAAAGCTCAATAACATCATCACCTGACCATCCTTCGAATAAAATCCTAGGCAGAACTAAAAAATACAAAAGAATTAATGACACAGATTGAAATCAATAAATAATCTAGGATTTAGACAGTTACTTTTTGTGGTATGATTCTCATTGTCAGTAGCTTTCATTTCGTGTAGCCATAGCTTTTGAAGATCATGAGTAGGAATTTTGAAGGGGTCCTTGCTGTTGATTGTCAGCCACACTGGAGAGACCATATCCAACTTTCCATGAAACCTTTTTGCATTTTCATAGCCATCATTGTTCCACTGTTGATTGAATTAAATTATCGTTTTGTTATTGAGCAATGAGCCAAAGAATAATCTGTAGATAATGAACTACTTACTGGCGTAATATATCCAAGAACGTCACCTGATCTGAAATGCTTGACGCTTGTTTTTCTACCGTACAGACCACTCTCCCTCACAATATCTTGCACTTTTGGATCAGCTTTGACCAAGTTCCTTTGGAAGACATCCTTATCAGTTGGTCCAGTCTAAAATCAATGAAATCCAGCCAGACATTTAATTAAATAATAATGAAACGCGCCTAACCTAAAACTCGTTTATAATTTACGATTTCCTAGCTAATACTAGTCTAAGCAGCAAAATTTACTGCAATAAGTAAAATCACGAAGAAAACCGTAATTACTGCACAAAAAAATTGATACAAAACGGGCTCGCCTTTTTCACATCCTTGTCCTGTTTCTTCGCCTTCTTTCCTTTCGTCGGCGACAGAGTTCCATTAGCCTGAGCGAAAATCAAGACCAAACAGCTGACTGCTATCTTAATATTCATTTCTCAACAATTAGCACCATCGATAATAACAAAAGCCGTCGACTGCAACAAACAATGCTTACGTCGACCGGGTATTAGCAACGTATTAGTCATTAGGATTATTTTTGCTTCTGCAGAAGTCGCGCATGCGCACTTTCGTTCTTTTTGAGAGCGCGGTTCGAAAAAAGCGCGCGAAAAATGAGCAAGTTTGTGATGATTAAATTTTTAATTTTAAGGAAATAAATGTCACGCTGTAATTATTAGTTTGCTTCTCAAAGGCGTAAGACGCACATCTTCAGCAGAGAGAAGAGAAAAATTACGTAAACCTATAAATATAATGAACGGCGGCTGTGCTCGAATAACATGAGCAGTTCTTTCAATAAATCACGGGCATATAATTTACAAGCTCCCGGCGATAAATAAGCCTCGAATTACCGACATCGTGCAGATGCGAGTCGAAAAAATCGACGTTTGAAATATCCGCTTCCTGCTATCTCTGTTCTCTGTTCTGTGTATGTGTGTTTACATGTACCACCTATACACGCATGTATATGTGCAGGTGATGCGAGTCGTCGGCGGTTGTATAGCGGTAAAAATCAAGAGTATATATATATATAAACGATGAAATATGTAACTTTCGCCGCGCGGAGAGCCGTTATATTCTCGTGTGAGAGTATAGCATTAGGTGACCCCGGCTTATTGGTATATTGTGTATACATATAGCAATTTTTTTTTGGTAGTGTTACTTTGGAGCTAGAAGGTGTATAGAAGGTAATTTGATACTCGGGCTGTTTCGTCACGTATATAATAGGCGAATTACAAATATTTCGTATTCAGAGGATAACCGCGACAATGATGCATAAATTGCGTTGCATACAATAAATACCTAATATACAGCTCCGGGCTGTCTTTCACTTTTTCGTTAAATAATAATAATGATGATTTTCACGTTGTTCAGCGAAAAATTTAAATAAAAAAATCATCGATCCTCCCCCCTCCCCCACAAACAAACACAACAACAAACAACAACGCAACCGCCCACAATACATTCAAATGTATACCTATATCTATATAAAAAAAGTTCCAAAGAGAAAGAGACCATAAGCACACTGTGTATATATGTATAGGTACTCGTCGCCAATGAAGTGAAGAGAGAGAAAATCGGCGGTGGGAGAGACGGCTCCTCACGTACTGCAGTTTGAAAGTGCGAGCCAGGAGCCACCGCTGCGTCAGGTGCAGCGCGAAAACTCTCGACACTCGGACTTTCCTTCTCGTGCGTGTCGCGTCGTTTTTTCGGTTCCTGTGTGGTGTGTGGTGATATTGTGTATTATACATACATATTATACATCGTATTTATATTATCAGTGCAGTCGATGGACCAAGGCGCGATGGCGCGCTCTTGGGCGATCTTGATTGGTTATCTCTTCCTTCTCGGCTCGACTTCTGGTGAGACTATTTAATATGTTTTTTTCTTTTATAAAGAAATTTTTCACTAGTCTTCTTTTGTCATGTGGATTGCTTAACGCGTTACGAAAACCTACTGCGATGATCACCACTGCGCGCGTGTAGCGTGAGAATAAAGTTTATAATCCCTGTTGGATTGTTCGCGCCTTTTTTCCGCGCTTTTATCCGTAGCACAGTCGTAAATTTTAAGTATAATGATGCTGAGCACTTCCTTGACGATATTGTTGCTTATAATATACTTTTTCTTCTTCCTCTTCTTCTTCTTTGGGAGACAGGGTGATCACGATAAATCTCTCCTAGACAGAGAGAAAGAGCACGTGAAAACCAGTTTTCAACTTTGAACTGACGACGTAAATAGATAACTGGAAGAGATTTTCTCTTTTCCGAGTGGGTTTTCTATAGCTTCCGTATGAAAAATATTTGCTATATATATTCTGTGTCGTGCAGATTTTGTATTTTTCTGATAGGGATGTTTTGTTGCGATGCAATCAGGCAATCAGGAGGCGCTCATTAGAAAACTAATCATAATTGCTCACTTAAACGACTCGCAAATGGCGCGTGTTATAGTTTCCGAGTTTACTTTCGAAATTACATACGTGATGCTTATATATGTAGATTGGAGTCTAAGCACACGATCGAAAGTTTATTTTTTTCGCTAAATATATTCGTGTTTAGCTTGAAGTTTATTGTTTATTTATAATAACTAATCAAACTTTCCAAATTGTAAGGTGTCAAATGAGAAATTCAAGCGTAAAGTTACAATCTTACGTTATATATTCATTAAATTTATCGTTATGTACTGCTCGAACCAATATCACCGTTATAATAATTAAATTTGATATAATATATAACATTAAAATTTATCTGTATAATTCAAACCAGCAATCAAAATACATCGCCTAAAATTTACATTTATAAATTAAAAAACAACTAATCCACATAATATCCTTATTATACCTAATATGGGGAAACGCGTTAATATTTTGCCAAAGCAACAAATAAACCGCAAACCTCAATGCATCTTCCCAAAACAAACGCCACAAGCCTTGACCCACTGAGCAAGTTCGAGGTCAACGCTTTATTGGTATATACAGCTAGAAAGTCGACGAATCGCGAGCCTCATCTTCGAAGCGGCGAATTGTTAGGTCTTGCAATGATGCATAACAAACGAGAGATAAGAAGGAAGAGTCCGCGCGTCGATACTCATATCGAAACGAGAGGCGGCTTCGGTGAAATTTGCATAAATTATCTGCTATAATCTACGAATGAATAAATTACTGCGATATTATTTATACTTTATTCCAATATAGGCGCATTTATTCGAGTGTAAAAATAGGTGAGAAGTATGGAAATTAAAACAAGCTCGTCTTCTAATATATTGTTACGTATGCGCTGATATGTACAGAGATCGCGTGCAAATTTCCCACGCGTTATTTCATCGAAAAGTGTTGCGCCGATACCTCAATAGGACGCGAACTCGTTCGTCGCCGCACGCAGGCTGCAATCGCCGGAAGTGAAATTTTCTTCTTGTCGGCGCGCAATAAAAAGTCATAAGCGAGATATACAGGTATATAAATATATTCTCTAATGTGAATCAAGGAAGTACGTATAATCCGACATCATCGTGATCTATTTTGTCCGTGTTATTACATATACAGACGGCAGTTGAACTGCGTGGACGGCGACGTTTTGATTTTACTTTTACTCAAGAACTGATATGTACTGCCATGAGTGAATATTTCATTTGATTTTCAAGTTTTGCTCAGATTCTGAATAACTGACGGGAAAATAAGAAATTAGCCCTCAACTTTCGCCGTTTCAATTATTTACTTTGTAAGTCCAGTCGTAAATTCTGCAGCTATCGAGACGAACTGCTCATTGTCCATTGCTCAACGAAGGTAGAAAAGAAAAGCGAGTATTAGCTATGTCTTCCGGTTCAGATTCAGTGGAATAATGAGTTTGTTATTTCGTTTTCAATTATTGCTGAACGAGAATAAGTGCGTTATGAGCATCAGTATACCTGTGCTATCAAACTGTTATTAGTGAAATATCACATACCGTTATTACTTCAATGTTACTAAAAGGCAGTACGAAATTTCATTTATTTATTACAGTGTGTATTGTCAATAAACAGCCAAATCTAAAGTAAAAATTAACAATTTCAAAAAGTTAAACGAGTTTTTCTTTCGCTTACAGCAACTAAGGTCAGCTCGAAGGAGTCTTCGGTAACGGCGCCCTGTCTCGTCGACACCAAGTTCTACAGGAATTCGAAGACGCCAGCTCACGCGGTCTGGACACCCGCGGAATGTGCCAAGTATTACCTCTGCCTGGGTAAGCGTTTAGTTGACTAATTAACTTCTATTATTGCGGCACTTGTGTGTAACTCGCTGATTTATGATATTGATTCATGCTTTTGATGATACAATTGAACTAATAGTTCTTTCCTCCATAACGAAGATCTGGTTCATTGTAACGATCATCATTCTCAAAATTTTGATTGACTTCGTTATAATTAATTATAGATATATTGTAAATAAAATAAATTTCAAATTAATGTTCACGAGAACCCTTCGAAAAGCGAATTTTCCGTCGATTCGAAAAATCGACGATAAGCAATTTGTCAAGAGCGTACCTTCAGAAAAAACGACCACGTTTCACAAGAGCTACCGGCAGCACCACGTCCTATTTAACGTAATTGTGCACATACGTATATATATACGATCCTCGAAACTCTGCTCACGCGCACTGACATCTTCGAGGCAAGAGTATTGAGAAAGTCGCTTGGAAAAGTGCGAGAGACGTGTATATACAGCCGTGCAGATTTGGACTGGTTATACAACGCACGACGCGGCAAGAAGCAATTTTCTCGTCGCGACGAGCGCAACTACCTGAGGATCCCACGTATGCGCGATTTTAGCGATGGCATTATGTGATTCGGTGCGGTTTTTTTCTACTGCGCTCTCCTCTCTAATGATCTACGCGGTTTTGGAGATGCGCGAGTAAACGTCACAAGTATAAAACTGGTTGTGAGGTACACGAGACAGTAGAAGCTTGATTAATTTGGATTTTTAGTATACTTAAAACAGTATAGTTATTTGATGGACATAAATCAAATCTCAATAGTGATAAGCGATATAGCTGAGCAGAGGGAAAAAAACGAAAGTGAGCAATGAAAAAAGAATATCAATATCTTTGTCAAGCTTTCCAATTGTGAAAGTGATCCGGAATTCGTGAAAGGTACTTGCTCCGCGTATATGCGCGACTCCTCTTATATCCATACATACAAACCATAAACTATCGGTATACTCTTCCACATCTGTATATCAAAACAACACATCCATATACAGCATCCAACTTTTTCTCAGACAACGAGGTGTTCGAGTTCAAGTGTTCGCAGGGTCTGCTGTTCGACGTAAGCCGTCAGATATGCGACTTCAAAGCAAACGTCGACAACTGCGACGTGATTCTGGGTAATAAAAGTTGACTTGATTTGTGATATACGAAGGTAATATTGCGAGCGTGTGGTCTGAGCATGGAAAAGTTGATTGCAGAGGAGGCGCCGTCGAAGCCACTGCTGGAAAACGGAAACTGCGGGGAGGGACACTTGGCCTGTGGTGACGCGAGCTGTATTCTCAGTCATTACTTCTGCGATGGAAATCCTGACTGTCCTGACGGTTCCGATGAAGCGTTTTGTGGTGAGGATTCAATTTTTAGTAACAAATAATCCTTACTTATGTCCAATAATTCCATTGCAGAAAGATTCATAGGAAAATAACTTTCTGAAGAAAAATACCTTTGTCCAGACACATAATTGAGGTTTCCATAATAATTCTGTTGAAGACAATCAACATGACGCAAACAGCGCACTGCCGTGTGATAAGAACCGATGCCATCTTCCCAACTGCTGGTGTTCGTCGGATGGAACTGAGATACCGGGCAACCTCACCTCGCCGACGATACCTCAAATGATAGTGATCACCTTCGAAGACGCCGTCAATTCGGAACACTTTGACTTTGCTAACAGTAAGTAGACTCTTGTGACAATTTTACGTTACATAATTAATGGCAAAATCTCACGAAAATATATTCCAGAACTGTTCACCGACGACAGGAAGAATCCCAACGGCTGTCCAATCCGCGCTACCTTCTATGTGAGCCACCAATACACAAACTACCGAGATGTGCAGCAACTTTGGAATCTTGGTCATGAAATCGCCGTACATTCAGTGACGTAAGATTTCACTTGTTTCTCGTTCGTCTTCTTACATTATTCATTGGTTTATAAATTTCTAGTCACCGAGGTCCCGAAGACTGGTGGATGAAGAACGCGACGCTAGAGGACTGGTTCGACGAGATGGTCGGTGAGGCGAACATCATCAACAGGTTCGCTGGTGTCAGAATGGAGGACATAAAAGGTAAAACTTCGACTCTTAAAAAAAAAAAAAAAAACATTCGAGAAAAAACGAAAGTTAAAATTTACTTGAATTGTTTTCTCCTATAGGTTTGAGAGTTCCTTTTCTGCGGGTCGGCTGGAATCGCCAGTTCCTCATGATGCAGGAGTTCGGCTTCGTGTACGATTCAAGTATCATAGCACCGCCTTCTAATCCGCCTATCTGGCCGTACACCCTCGATTATCAAGCTCCGTACGGTTGTACCGCTGTCGGACAACTCTGTCCCACGAGGTCTTATCCGGGAATCTGGGAGATTCCTATAAATCCACTCTTTGTAGAGGTGAGTTTGACTATTTTGCTTGAGTCGAACGTCTCGTAATTGCCGAACGACGTTTTGCAGGATCAGCACTGTCAGACGCTGGAAACGTGTTCTATAAATTTGAACGAGGACGAGATATACGGTGCATTGATGAACAATTTCAAGATGCACTATTCCAGTAATAGAGCTCCATTGGGACTGCATTTTCAAACTTCGTGGCTCCAAACGCCTTCCAATTATCTAGCACTTTCAGTGAGTTGATTTTTCGAACTAAAAAAGAGATGTAGTTACAGTTTGATGCATCGAAAACGATTGTTAATTTTTTTTCTAGAAATTCATCGACGACGTATTGCGCTTGCCAGACGTCTACTTCGTTTCGAATCAGCAGATACTGGAGTGGATGAGAAATCCAACGTCCCTCGATCACATTCGCGCGTTTAAACCCTGGCACTGTTTCGACAAAAAATTCGATACCTACGAAATAGTTTGCGATGTGCCAAATACCTGTAAATTACCAAGCAGAATACTGAAAACTCACAGGTACTTGCACACATGCTACGACTGTCCTAAGCAGTACCCATGGCTGCGCAATGAATTCGGACATGATTGAGATGGTGTAAAAGTATTTTCTAACTATTGAAACTATAATTGTTTTTAAATTGCTGTGATTGCAGTGCTAGTATTAAGCTGACTGAGTACCTTAATTAGCTGTAGAAATTTTTTTTTTTTATTTTTTACCTTATGTATGCATACATAGACTAATCTTTAAAGAATAATTGAGAATTGATTTATTTAGTTGATAAAATTATGTTTGTTTGGTCAATCAAACAAAAATAGTTAAGCATAGGTTTAGCCAAGAAACTCAAAAGTTGCAAAATTAGTAAGTCAATACCTTAAGCATAAATTCATTTACTTTTTTGTATTGTATCTTTTTCAATAAACCTATATGTACAGTTCATTTTTTTACAATTATCAAATATTAACATTAAAAAAGTCACAATTATATTACTCGAGAAATTATAATAGTAGATAGATCAGCAGTGAGTACAGTGTCACCAGGAATTACCCCTCTTGGTTTACGAATGGATTTGGAATGGATTCCATGCCATCGACTGGGCATATAAGTACGACAGAGGTTCCTCGACAAACCACCAGTCCTAGCATTCTAGTGTCCTGATTCAACTTGTATGGATCATCGGGATCTAAGTAAATAATACAATAATAAATTTAAAAGAATTGAAAATTCTTTATCATACAAGTTTGTAACACTAACCTCGTAAGTATTCAGTTGTGTTATCCAGCACAAGATTGAGCAGCGGATCGTATCCTTTCAAAATCCCTGAGGCTTCCCTGCCACCTGCAAACTTGACTCTGATATTTTTCTCCAAGTATTTCGACAAGTCGAGAATACTCTCTTTCCTCTTCTTCTCTTTCTGATCGCCTTGAGCATTTTGCTGCTGTAAAACGAAACGAATAACAAATTAATCGGAACCCTCAAACTTTAGCCGAAATATTCTAGGTTAGGTTTGGCGATATGCGTTTTTAGTCACCTGCGGCTTGTTCCCCTGTAACAAAGAAAGGTGACATTCGTTAATTCAGTATCGGTACCTCAAACGAAACTGTTTACAATGAACAATTCTTTCTACTTACAGACATATTTTATGTTGAAGTTACTCCCGAAATCGTGCGTACGAATGATGCCCGCGGATAAAACATAACAAAATTCGAGGCGCCCTCTAGCTTTTCTTCGGCATAACGGCGCGAATTTTCGAGCTTTTCCCGCACGTTCACAAAGTACTATATTATAAGTAGGATAAATCGAGAAAAATAAAGCTTGACAAAGAGCGTTTTTTTTTTTTTTTATTTTTTGATAAAAGCTTTTATTTATTTTTACTCGTGTTATAAAAAAATACATGCTAGTACACGAAGACGTGCGTAGTACCATGAATCTTGAATTCTGCATTTCTTAACAATTCTGTATTAGTCGTGTTTTATTATTATTTATTATTTTACTTCATTCGTTTTCTCCGAGGCTCATCGCGGATTTTTTTTAAATTTAATGATATCATCGAGATTCGCCGGGGTTTCGAAACGAGAAAGTTTTTCGACTCCTATAATTAATGTATTCTTGTGCGCTGTTTACTTCGTGCAATATTACAGTATCAAATCAACGGTTCTTCCGTACAAACAATGGAACTTTTGTTCATTTTCTTTTTTAATAACAAAACGCGACAATATATATAAATATTAAGGAATTTTCATAAAAAGAAGACAGGGAACGATATGATGCTATAGTCTATAAGTCGACTTTCTCGCTTCAAAACGAACGTATTATATAAGCCAAAAAGTGACCGATGAGCCGACGAGAGCCTTAAAACTATATCGACTATTACAATGATAACGCATTAGATAAGTTATTAGTACTGCTCGTAAGCTTGAAAGTTTTTTTTCCCTCCTTTTATACTTATACACTTTTCACACGGACGATATTATATTAGTTTTCGCTTGGAATTGCCAGATACTTATATATCGAACGCTTCGACATTGTAATTTTTTTGCTGTTTTCTTATGGTGGTGTGTGTATATACTTTTATGCAGCTTTTTCTTACGAATTCTTCTCCGCTTTCTTTAATATTTCGTTATATTTAAATGTATTTATACTTCATATAATATATATCTTAATGGTGTATGACTGCAGTATAATCGGTTTTTTCCATTTATCGCCAAAATTACACGCGTAAAATCACCGACACAATCGTGCAGTACAATCTCGACATTCTCGGTTTGTGTATTATTTTTTTAAGTTGAAAATTGAAATTCACGATTTACACATACGATTTTAAAAACCCGTAAGTTATATATTCTGTATAATTTGTTGTCGCTATAGTTTTCACTTCTTACCTCCCCCGCATCCCGTACATTTAATGTATTTTTTCTATATACGTTGTATATATTTTACTTGTTTTCTCGAACGGCTGCTCATTGGATGGACCGATTTTTTCTTAATTTCATATAGACCTGCAAATCGTTTATTACATTATCATATAGGTGTATATTCGCAGGGCGCTTTGAACGGCTCTTCAGTTTCACTGCGATTATTGAGTAATTATATAGTTGCGGCATGTGGTATTCGAGTGGAATGCGGTGTATATTTTCATCTTTTTTTTTTTTTTTTTTTTTTTGTTCTCTGTGCATAGGTGTATTAGTGTGTTTGTTGTCTCTGTGCATTTTAAAAAGTGATATATTTAAGCCTTCGCTTGGTATTATTATTTTTTTTTATATTATATATACGAATATAAAACAATTCTATGACTAAGAGAACTTCCCCTTAAAATGTCCCTTTTATTGCGATGCTTATACATTAGCGCGAAAAAATTCACTGGCCAAGAATCTTCATCGAAACAGATAACTTTCTCACCTGCGACTAATCTATTGCCTTTTATATAAGCAGCTTGTAGACAAGTTTGTATATAGTATATATCTCGGTATACACTGTTTTAAAGTTATTGTAAATATACAGTTAACAGTTGTATAGAGAAATATCGAATTATAATTGAAAAAAAAGATGCATTTCTTATAACAGACGGTTATAGATATATCGTTGAACAAATTAACGCACGATTTTACGCAGTATGTAAGTGTATTTGAATGGCATGTCAATGCAAACATATTGATCTGTATATAGGAACGAAGAGTGGACTCGGCGAGTTAGCCCAACAAAATTCAAACGTAACAGAGAATGCAAAGCTATGGTATATATTACTATATAGTTTATATTCTGAGTTACGGATGCATATAATATAGTCTTATTGTATAATACGGCGATTCTTAGCAAGTAGATTTTTTCTTAACAATTATAGAGTAAAACTTTTTGGAACTGATGCAGATAAATACATACATCGGCACATCGTGATCTCGACGATTAAACGGATATACGATATAGACCGATCGCGCGGATTCATTTGAATAGTTAGAATTAGATAGAGAGAAGGAGGTAATTATATAGATTAATCTGAAAAATACGCTACTATAGGGTAAAAAGAGGGTCGCTTCGCGCACACACATATATCGTCGCTATTACATATGCGACACATCCCGCATTCGAAACAGTGCTCGGTACTATTTATATTATACTTATAGAAAAAGTAAACGTACTAATTCAACTTGCAATGCTAAACATTCGCTATTACAAACAATAAGGACAAAACTCATTCTCACAGAAAAGTCTTGTGTATATCACCTATTAAATCTGATAAAACTTACAGCGGAGACAAAATCGTTCGCTTTATACATACATATATATGAAAAACAACAATTTTGAGCCCTTGAACGGCTGCGATACAACAGACTGGACAAGTACAATGATAAAAGGTAGTTTCGTTTTTTTCGATGCCTCGGTCGCAGTGGGACGCGAAGATGCGAGGACCATAACACACGACATCTTCCACGTCGCTCCTCAGTCTATTGTTAATTTTAACGATGCTTGTTTTAATTTACACATTTTTATTTCTGTTTGCTTTCCTATTGTGTGCATACATTTTTGTATATTTTAGACTTCGACGGAGTTTGGAGCGCAATTTTCTTATTCGTTGATTCCTCTGCGTCATATATTATCGCCACAAGAAATCTATATATGACGCCGCGGTGTGTATTTACAGTGACACAAAGAGCCTCGCTGAATTGTTTTTTTTCTTCTGTACTTTGGTTGCTTCTTTTTTCTAGTCGTATTCTCTCTCTCTCTTTCTCTCTATGTGTTTTCGTTGCCCAAAGACGCTTCGCCGAATCGGTAAAAATCCTGGTCGATCAAAAATGACGCAAGTTTCCTTCAAATTGCAAATTCACCGTGAATTTAAGGAAAATGATTATTAAATAGTAATAATACTTGATTATGGAGTTTTTAGTATAGTCGGTGAATTTCAAATTTGAGAAATCGTGCGATGGCCGACATGCATTCGTAAACGCAAATTATATAATGGAATTTTGGCAACGCTACAATTATCAAATGCCCTGATAACATTTTTCGATGTTGATATTTTTACATAATATTTCTTAAAAAAGAACCTCCGCCTCTTGCTTCCGTATACAGATAAAAGCAAAAAATTACACTAAAATCGGCACTTTTTAATACATTTTTTGGTCTTACACGTTAATCTAGCCCTCGTTGAAAAAATGTAAACGATATAACTTTAACATCGGGAGAACCAATAAGACAGATAAATGTCTTTTAATTCTTATCCTTATAAGAATATGTGAAATTTTGCGCTAGAGGTGTGTTTCTTTTCGTAAAAATTGCCATCGTCACTCAACAACATCGAGTCTTTACTTTTTAGTTTGCTATTAACGTTCACGATTAGTATTTAACAACGACCCGTCGATAACTGCTCGACACGAAAAACGCGAAAAATTCGAATCTAGAAGGGTGGAACAACACTTAACGCACTAAATTTTATGTATACAATATATACGATATATATATATTCAACTCGAGGAAAATCCAGCGAGGTATTTTCGGCCTGGGGCGAATTCAATATCATCAATATGGAAAATCATCTATAAGGCCCCAGCACACTGGGTCCTGGCTAAAAAGTCCCTCCAGGACGTATACACGTGGTATATAGGCATCACACTTTCGGAGCAGAAATTCAGCGCGACATTTACTTATTTATCTTTTATTCTTTCTTAGCAGAGATCGGACGTGAGTGAGTTATTTTTGTTTTATCGTTGACGGGTTAAATTTCAAGTCAAGTGCGCTCGTTGGACCGAATTTCTGCTCTCTCTCTAACAGGGTATGACGTAAAAAATAACAGAATTGCTTGTTGCGCCGATGCAATTTAGCGAAGAACTTTGGCTATACAGCCACGAATTCATAATAATAATAATGATATGAGAAAAAAGGAAGTACAGATTGAAAAAAATAGAGCGATTTTTTGCCTCAATTTGACTCGGTACATACCATAATAATAAGTGTAAAACACTCTATTGTCTCTAGTTATTATACGTATAAATAACCGTCGCTTTTTTACAACGCGATAAAAATAGATGATCTACGCTCGATCCTCATCAACGACCAACTTTCGTGCGTGTTCAATGACGAATTTCCAAATGAAAAATTAACGAAACCTTAGGACTCTCCAATAATAAGCAATCCTGTATTTTCCTTTCCCTCTACCTCACATTAACTCAGACGATCTCGGGTGCACCATTGCCGTGCTCGTTCTCGTCCTGCTCGGCAAGTAATAACGGCACCGCCTGTTGTCTGCTACCAGGATCAACATGATGGTGATGATGATGGTGATGATGATGATGATGACCGCCTGGTAGGAAAGCGGCAACAGGATTGATGGGTCCGGACGGCGTCGTGGGTGCAGACCTCGAGAGCCAGGACCTCGCGGATTTGGTGCTTCGTTGAGGAGGTGGTCCCACCGAGACGTACGTCTTGCCACGCGTACGCTTCGTTCGTTGCTGACCACTGCTCGAGGTCGCCTGTGAGCTGTATGTCGAGCTGGGCAACAGCTGTTCGTCAGCTGGAGGACTGCTCGAGCGGTGAGCCAGCCCGAGGGAGAACAATGCCTGGGGTCGGTTTTGCTGGGATGCCGGTAGTTGGGGCAGTTGCTGGATCTTGTCCAGGAGCTCGCGAAGCTGTAAGGTGAAGATTGATTATTTTCGCTGTCCTTGAGATGATACTCTTAAATTCATAGCCTGCTTTACGATATTACGTGGTTTACTTAGGAAAAGAACTTGAATTTTGAATTGATACAAGGTACGTCGTCTGTCTGACCAATCGTGGATTGTAACTACTGTCTATTTGTTTGTACATAATTGCGCTATACGCTACTGATAAGGTTAATTATATATGCGTAGATGCTAATACGGGGTAGACTGTAATTTAAGCTGCAGCTCGTATTGTACACGCTATTTTCATAGCAGTAATTAATTTACGAACCATTTAACTACTGTGAAGTAAATAGGCTGCTCTAAGCCAGTATACAATATACACGCCTTTAGAGGAGGAGAAATTCATTTCATATAGTATATGACGTACCGACTCTGATGGAATCTTTTTTGTGTGATGTTGTTTGAAAGCACAATTACAATGTATATTATATAAATATATATAGATATACTTGAAAATTCTTTATATATTCGTTATATAATGAGAGAGAAAAAAAAGTATTATTGAACTTTTCATGAAATTTGTCAAAATAACTTTTCGAAAACTATAATGAATGATGATTTCAAAGTGTAAAGAATATGTGTGTTTCCATTAATGTCATCTGCAAAAATGAACGCAAAGAGTCAATTTTTAATTTGCCCTTTAATTTGAACTTGTAAATACTTTACAAGGGATAAAAAAACTGAATTTTTATTGAGTGAATAAAAAAAAATCGTAGTATAAAAGACATAAAAATACCGACCTCTATCGTAGGACTGGTAGCCCTCGGCGGTGACAACGGCGACTGTGCCGCTAAGCTCGACACGTCCGAGGTGGTTCGATGGTTGGCCAACGATGCGAGCGAGCCCTCGCCAAAGTTCGTCGGTCGTTCTCGAGCTCCTCCGACGGCACCTCCGCCCTGGTAAATGGCGCAATTATAATAATAATATATAGCTGCGTAGACGTTCGAGATTGTCCTATTGTCTCGAAACGAGATGAAGGTAAGAAAAAATAGGGTTTGAAATTTCCGAGAAAATAAAGCTCAAAAGTAGAACAGTTCGAAAATGGTGAGACGTAAAAAAGTAAAAAAGAAAAGTCACCAATGCTGTTGCCCCAGAGCCAGCACCGGCAGTCGAAAGCTCGTCGACGCTGTTGTTGCAGGAATATGGTGGTGGGATGATAGTGTTAGCCTCGTTGACGACGTTGCACATGAAACTCGAGCTGAGCGAGTCTAGGGTACTGGCGTGAGACAATGACCTGAAGTATCGCATCACCAGACCCGAGGCACCTTTGCCGAAACCGTCGTCGTAGCCGATCACCAGAGGGTATAGGTCCGGTTTCGCCGTCACCTTTTTTTAAAACAATTTTTATTAAAGGGCGAGGTTCTTTTTGATTTGGATAAATGAGTCGTAAATTGCGTGGTTCTCGCGCGGGTGAAAAACGTCAAATATAGGTCAAGATGCTCGAGCGAGAGAATTTTTAATACGCGAACCCGAGTTGCGCTTGGTTATTGTGATCGATGGATTATAATCAATAATGCAATATATATTATGCTACTTTCCAAAAGTTATTAATAATGATATAGATATATAAGAAAAAGTACAGCAAAAAGAATTCAAACCTCATTGTAGGGCGGTGGCATAGCCTGGACTATCGAGCTGCAGCGGCTATAATGGGGCGGAAGGTAGCAGGAGCCGGTGGAGGCTCGATCGGAAATCGTTCCGTCTTCCATCATGTTTGCGTGCCTCCTACGGCAGAGCCAACATCCGCAGGCCGCCGCGATTATCAGACCGGCAAACACAGCGATCCTGCAATCAGATAACATTGCAGAATCAATAATAACTATTCCTGTATATAAGCTCACTTCTGATGATGCTATTTGCCAAATATACGTACCATAGGTACCAGTAGTACCAGAAGAGAAACTTGAACATTTCCGTGACGGAGTTGCCGATCTGAGGAAATGTCGAGTAACTGCAGCAGCCCAGGCTGCAGCATTCTTTTGGAAATGTGCATCTGAAGAGAATTTTATATATTTTTAATAACTTTCATAATTCTATAGAGTAGTCGTGTTCAATATACACGCAAAGTCATGACGGAAATATAAAATTCGACATGTATATATATTTCTTTTTCCGCATCCATCGCCGCTCGGATTCAAAAATAGATTTTATCCTCGAAAGCCGAATCGAATGATATTGCACTCAATATCGTAAACGCGTTTGTTTACACGGCCATAAAATTTCGGATCCCTCATCATCACATATCTGTGCGGTATAACGTGTATAGGCATGCACGCTTCAACTCCGGACTATCTTTTCCACTACAAAGTTCGGGTCGTAAAGGATACTTACACGTGACCTCCATCGCAAAGCTTCGCCGAGACCTTAAAAGAAAAGACAATTATGACAAATTAATATGGTAAAATATATATACATACATATCATGCGACTTTGTGCGAGTCGAAAATTAATAAGCATATCCGACACACGCCGACGAGTTATGCAATGTAAGACGTGTTACATAAGGTATAAAACTCTTAAAATTTGTGTAAAATAACGAGAACGAGCCTATAGTATATGCGCGCGAAATAGCGAGTGAGTCTGCTGCAGGCGATAAAAAGTGGCGAAACACGATTATATAGGTACCTATGTATATCAAGAAAAAAAACCGTCGCGGATCCTGCGTGCAGTGCATTTGTGTTGAAAGAAAAAAAAACACCACCCCCTACAAAACACTGATGCAGACTACCTCGTCGTCGGCGTCAACCCTCAAATCGGCCCTCAACCACATCTGTCCCTCTGTAGCCTCGAGCCACTCCATCCGCAGATATTAGTTACACTATAAAATACACTAGCCGAGCCTCTCACTTCCGAAAAGGAAAACACTATCGTCGGCGAAAAATCAATCGCGCCTCTCAGCGCACGTACGTATATATGTTCACCTACTACACAACTGCATATATATATATGCACAAAACGAGACAGGGACGGATGTATGTGTATATATATATCAATCTATCTTGGCAGGACGTACATTCTGCTCGAACTCCATGTCGATCTCCATGTTGCTGTGTGTGTAAAGCCGATGTTATTCGCACCGCCATCACAACATGGTATATAAGATGATGATGATGACAGTATAGAGGAGGAGGAGGAGGACGACTGACTGACGCACGCAATGCACCACGGAGAGACGCCGACCACGCGCGCTCTGTCTCACTCTTCCATTAGGTGTGTTTGTGTGGCTGGAGGGGTGGGAGCTTGCGGAGGGTGTATATGAACGTAGGATACCCGCGAGGCAGCGGGTATTGTACGTCGGCGCGTGTTATTATTGGGCGGTGAGAGAGAGAGAGAGAGAGAGTCTTGTAAGTAGTAGCCGGAAAGTTTTGGATAGTCGCGATGAATCCGCTTTTTTTTGCACGGAGCAGCCT